>JAGEMR010000044.1:12530-30846 GCA_021030915.1 Astrothelium macrocarpum | reverse complement strand
GCTCGTTTGATGGGACCATCAAGCTCTGGGACGCCGAGTCGGGCAAACTGCAGACGACGCTCGAGGGCCACAGCAGCCGGGTGAAGTCCGTCACCTTCTCTCCAGACGGCAGACGGCTAGCATCAGGCTCAGATGATAGGACCATCAAGCTCTGGGACGCCGAGTCGGGCAAACTGCAGACGACGCTCGAGGGCCACAGCAGCTGGGTGGAGTCCGTCACCTTCTCGCCAGACAGCAGACGGCTAGCATCAGGCTCGTTTGATGGGACCATCAAGCTCTGGGACGCCGAGTCGGACAAGTTACAGGCAACGCTTGAACCTGGATTTCGAGTTCGCCAGCTTACCTTTTCTGCCGATGGCTCGTACCTTTATACCAATCAAGGGATCATCAGGCCCGATTCGGACATGCCATTGACGCGGGGACAGCTTGATCTATGTATTTCAGGCGAGTGGGTCATGCTACACTCAGAGAAGCTCCTTTGGCTACCTGTGGAGTATCGTGCAAGCTGTGTTGCAATAAGAGAACAAATAATGGTTCTTGGCCATCCTTCTGGTTTAGTAACCTTTTTCAGCTTTGACTTTGGAAAAAATAAGCATAGAATATAAAGTTTGTTTTTGAGACTAGACCACCTCCCCACCCATCTCCAGTTCTTCAAATAATCTTTAAATAGTTTTGTGTATATGTGATTATCAACAACAAGGCTCAAATATAAAACGATTTCTAAGCAAAAATTATAACAAACTAACAGAAGATTCTGGGCAACTTAATAAGCACATATACAGCTTAGACGGCCGCCTGAACAGTATTGGCTACATTGGGATAACTTGTCTCGAGTGTCAATACATAAAGCGTTTGTGATTATTCTCCAATTATATCAGGGATGGCATAAGCGCTATGATTACGCCATTCCGAGGTGCAGAAGGCACAATATCTTACAGAAATCAGGCTAATTCTGAAGACGGAACAAAACAACCTCAGGATAATGCTGGACAGGCGCAAGCCCATTACTAAAGCCCAAAGGAAATTTTTGCACAGCCACAGATGTGGCGGCCACAATGACGCACGAGAGGGCTGAAGGCGGATAATGATAAAATGCAGCGAGCTGATTGTAGCTGTCTAAGTGCGCCGATCGGGTCGACCGGGCTGATCTAGCTAATATCTTGGCAAGCGTGATCTGTAATCTCGACTGAGGTTCCCAAAGTGCCTTAGCCTGCGATACACAAATATGGCATGATAGATTGCGTCATATTTATAACAAAGGAAAAGCTTACGTTATCTGTTATTGCGTAATCTTGTAATGAGATAGTTATCTCTAGCACGATAGAAGCAAGTCATTGTTAGATAGTGTTACTATCTGCAAGACTGACTGTATATTTTATTGAGAAAGGCAAGTATGACAGCCACAGAGGCCACAGCCACAGAGGCCACAGCCACAGAGGCCGCAGCCACTTACAGCCACAAATATTGGCTGATAAATTACATCATGTTAATTACAAGGGACTATACTTTGCTGTATTATACTATCTAAAAGCAGACTAGCTGCGATCAGCAAGTACCAATCGGCTTAGCGGCGGTGGGTCAATTCGCGTTTTACGGTAGCCACGAGTCTGAGAAGAACTTTCTGATATGATAGCAGAGCTCTCTAATACGATTATAACCTTTATATTTATAGGGTCAACCACGGTGTTTTGAGACAGCCTACACCTTGAGACACGCTGTACATGCGTTCCGCATGCGATCAGTCTGCGAACCTCATGCATTTTACAACCACTTCTCTAAATCTAACTCTGAGCTATCTGAAGAATCACTAGATACATAATTGATCTCTTTCGGCTCTTCTTTTTTTGTTGCAGCCTTTGTTGGTCGTCCACGGCGACGTTTCGCATGCAGCTTCGCCTCTGAAGCGCTGGCAACTCGCAATACATTCGCAGTTGAATAGACGCTAACACCCTCTAATTGAACTCTCTTACCTTTAGTATTGCGCTTTCGTTTACCAAGAAGCTCTGACATATCTGTCAATTGTTTAGCTATAATGGCGATTGTAGCGTTTTGTGATTCGCATCTACGGGTCATACGCTCAGCATAGCGCTTCACCTGCGAATCAACTGCGTCACTCTTATCCAAAGCTTCTATGAACTTTTGATTTGATTTGCTGAGTTCAACAGCTTCTGGAGGAGAGCTCTTTAACACTGAGAGATCCAAATCGGTCGAAATAGGTGGTGTGGAAGCTTTTGTACCGGGCGCATTTTGGATAGTAGGTAAGTCATCCAAGATTCGCCTGCGATTCAAAGGCATTATACCTGTGCCTCGAAAGCCAGCACGAATATTTTCTTTTGACATAGCCATATTACGTGTCCGAGTGAAAATCTCAATCCATTCTGCCTTAGGCGTACGTTGTGTGCTGAGCATGCTGAGCGCAGCTGTTTCGCTTGTGTGGTATCGCTTAAACGCAGAGAACACGCCCACATCAAGCGGTTGGAGTAGATGCGAACAATGAGGTGGCATAATCATAAGGTCGATCTTGTTGTCTATACAATAGGCGATAAATTTGGCTTGAATATGGCTGCCGTGGCCGTCTGCGATGAGAAGACGCCTGCGATTCGCACACTTCTCGCGTGTTAAAGGATCGAAAATCTCAGTCAACCAGTGGAATGCCAATTCATTTGACGTCCAGCCGTTCTTGCTAGTTGCGAAGCGATACTCCTGCGGTGTACCTTCGCTAAGCCAGCGCGAATTCAATTGTGCACCTTTGAAGATCAAGAGAGGCGCAAGTGCTTCGCCTGCTGCGCTGATACACTCAACCACCGTAACCCATTCTTGTTTGCCCATTACCACTTTTTGTCTCTTTTTTATATCAAGATGAACTAGCACCTTAGATGATTGCTCTTCTCCAATACCAAAGCCTGACTCGTCCATATTGTAGATGTCTGAGGTGTTATATCCATGCTCTTTCTGCTGCGTTTCGAGTGCGTCAAACCAGCGATTCACCGTCTCTATAGTGGCTCCATTCATGCGAGCAGATTCAAGCTGAGCAGTGTACATATTGCGAATTTGAGGATGTCGTTTGATAAAGCGGTTAATCCAATGGGCGCCAATTGGTTCAAGATAGATTTGTGCGGGACGTAGGTGAGACGCGTAATGAACGCGCTTCTCTCGTAAAAGTTCAGCAAATTCAATCAACAACGAGCGTGTAACTGGAGTTCCTGCAATAGTATATTGTTTAATCCAATGAATTAAAGTTGATTCTTCAGTATTTGTTAGAAGTTGTTGTGATTCCATAGCTGCAATATGCGATTGGCCACCGTTTAGCCTGGGCGTCAAAGTCGCATGAGCAACTTTGAACATACGTGCAGCCTCACGAATAAATAAAAATGAATTTTGAAAAAGTGCATTACGAGCAGCTTCTATTTTATTTTCTAATTCTGCTTTTTTTGAAGAAATTTGAGTAGTCATGGTTGAGTGCATGTAAATTTTGTGCTGATCGCATGCGGAGCGCATGTACAGCGTGTCTCAAGGTGTAGGCTGTCTCAAAACACCGTGGTTGACCCTAGTTGAAGTGACAAGAGTTTGGTGGTGGAGCTGTGTTACTCCGATTCGTTTTTTGCGACCAAAAAAGCTCGGTAATAGCTAAACGGCAAAGCAATAGTGCAATTGTAATTTATAGATAAACAAAATTTTAAAAATACAAAAGTAATCACTATACATGACGGACTAAGAGATACACGAATTTTTATATGTATGCGGAGCCAAGATTGTTGTAAAGTCGAGGTACCTGCGATTTGTCCCGTGTCGGGGGGTGTCCCGCAACCCAGGGACGGATGTTATATCTACTGAATGCATTCCTTCAACATGAATTGATACAGACTAATATATTCGATGACAGAAGTGAGGCTATATTTGATCGATATCCAAGACATTTTACGATATCATCTCTTTGGCACTCAATGCCGATCGGTGCTTATGGATACGCCTTTGAATTCAAGTCTCCGAGATCGAATATTGGCGTCATACGAGCAGCTATAGCCAATTCCTCTATCAGCTTGATCAAGTCACAATTCTGTTCTTTCGCAGCGACCATGACGAAGATCGGCTTCGTGTTTTTGACGGGATCCAGCATAAGTAAGTGACAGGAAATGAGACCCTATGGATCTGCAGAGACCTCCGAACCTTATTAAGATGGCTGGTTAGCTATTGAGATGGCTGGTTAGTTATTCGGATGGCTGGTAGATAGCATATAAAACTGCAGCCCCAAACCGACCTGGAGCTACAGAGTTCTCACAAGCAATCAATCTGTCCATTAGATTCGAGTTCTCTCATCAGTAAGTCTTCAACTTGAGTGCCAAACCCTGGAACTTCGCCATCGAGTCTCGGAAAGTAGTACTTGGTTTCGGTCCATGGTTCAGTAGACGAATTCGCCACCGGGGGTTTCACACGCTGGCGATAAGTGACACAATATCCCTCGCCCGAATGGTGTACTATCGCTTCAGGATGAATCGATATCATACTCACATAAAGGTCACACCGTTTTTTCAACGAATCACAAAAGTCGGAAATTGTGTCTCCAGGGACGAGGTCGATCTCGACTGGCATCACGAATTTCAACCATGGAAGTCGCTCTGCTTCCAAACTGCCCACAGGAATCTCTTTGTCGGTATGACGATAACGTCCAGCTTCAATAATGCCGTAGTCACCCAGCTGACTCTCGTATGTCAAGAAGCCATAAGTGTGGAGCGTTATCAGCTCTTGAACAAGTGGCTCGGTCTCAGCCTGTAGTGGCCTGGCCGTGTACGGTGTAATGCAGACCGATATATATCCGCAAAGGAACTTGGAATTTAATCGAATAATATCTCCATAGAATCTTGCATTTTTCCAGGCCTCCAGGGCAACATTGTCGTCCCCGCTCTCTATGTACTGTTTCTCTCGCAAAGATATGTCAGTCGGATCTGTTGAAGTTTGTATTAGCACTGCTGCCGCCATGTGTCGAGGCGAGGATAAGCACACCATCACAGTATGGATTTTCTCCGTCCGACATTGTTTGAACGCCTCTATTCAATTTTCATATTTCTGATCTTCTGCTTCCATTCAGCTCTTGTATGTTGATCCTGTCATGCCTAGATTAAGGTCTAGCGCCTAATTGACCTGAGCGGCTCTATTGCAAGCCCTATTGGTCACAGGGATATGGGCTCAGTCAAGATTATGAGATGCCTGTTTCGACTCTTTCAGCCAACGATAACTGCGTGTTGTGGGCGTGGTTGTACGGCGTAGACGCAGATCCTTCTGTTGGATCGAGCCCGAAGTGTTCACGATTAGACATGATCCAAAGTAGTGGTATGCAGGTAGCTGTGCCGGTCCTCCCAAGGCCTTTAAAGCAACCATCATACACGCCCGGTTTCGTATTGATCTTGTGTTCAGAGTAATACTGACTCGATATCGCAATGGACAGACCTTATGCCTCGCTCAGCGAGTCCGGTTGTTTTGATCCAGGTCAAAAGGGCATAGATGTCCATGGGTCTATTGTAACTTACAAGTCTGTTTATGATTTCACCTCAAACCTCAGAAAAGTTCACGCAGGTGGAAAGAAGATCAACGTCCCCGCAACATTGCGAGGAATCGCTTTGTATTGGTATCAACAACTGATCGAGGATCCGTCTCATGGGTTCAATCTGTCTTCGTTGCCCGGTTGGCTACATGCACTTCAAGTCAAGTGGGCCTTTAGCACGTGGCGTGCCATGGACGAGTCGATTTTCATCTATGATTTCTACAAGCCCACTCGACAACGTCACCTTATGGGTTTCACAGACGATATTTTGGTCAGTTTCTTACACCTGCTCTTACCTATCTATGTTGACATGATACAGGAGATTGAAAAGGAGGCGTACGAACATTTCGAGAAGAACGAAGACGAATACGAGCTTCATTTCCATTTCAAGCCTAGTGATCAAGAAAGGTGCAACCCTATTTGTGCCTGGCATGATAAGAATCAGAACGACTTTTTAACCCAGCTTCGGTTCAGCGAAAACGAGCTTTACGCACATTTTCTCCGGCATTCTTATACAACCACATTTAGGGAATTGGGGTGCGATCTCGCTTGCATTGCACGGCCTGAGCAGCCCTCCCAATTTCTCCAGATCGCACGTGAATTACGTATGAAGATCTACCGGTACCTATTCGACTTCGATAGTATCAGTACTAGGATATATTTCGAGACCGATGCACTCATCCAAACACACGAGAAAAAGGCCCTCGTCGCCCGGCACCATGTGGATGTCAAGAAGTCTACCCCATCAATTCTTCTGGTGAATAAAATGATCTCCCAAGAAGCTCGTGACGTGCTATACTATACTCCGTTTGATTTGCGAATTCCAGAGCCTGATAGTTACATCATAATGCCTTTGATCCATATCCAAGATTTCGTCTCGGTGCATCTTCTGAGGAACCTTCGACGAATCACGATTCACATTCCGACTGATGCATGCGCCACTGAAGATCCGCTCGCTCCAATTGCGCAACTACGAAAGATTTGGGTTGAACCTGTTCTCTCCCCGACTGGCACCCTGCGAGGTGCCGAGCAGTTGCATCACCTCCAATGTCTTAGTATTAAAATGGAGTCTGACGCAGCCGAGCATTTGACAGAACACATCAAACGGAAAGAATACGGATGTAGTGAATTCCATTGTCAGTTATGGCACGTGCCTTTTTATGACAATTTCTTCGAGTCTCGCCTTCGTCTTCGCTCTGGGAGAGAGAAATTGTCTGTGTACATCAACAACATTTTGCTTGATTTGAGTTAGGGCATAATAGGGTTTTCCAAAGCAAGACCGATGCACAAATTAGCCTCTGTATGTTTTTCTTAATCACTTCATCACGTAACTTGTAGCGGCGCAGAGTCGCTTGGGAAAGTCAGTCTTGTTGGGCTGAGAAAAACTGCTTTATCTCACCTCCACTTCACGGTGGTTCAGCCGCAAAGGGTGTGCGCACTAGCTGCAGGAGAGCCTACCGCATAATGCACTTGTGCCTAATGCTAGTTGGTTGACTAACGACAAGGGGAATATGCTCTGCCCAGAAATTATGTTTGTCATGCCTTGTCATTCCACTCGCTTTGAGGGGAAAGAATTGATCTTCGATCTCGGAGACATTCTGTACTGTGCCTCAAAAACATCCCTGATATGTGCGGGATACGGCATCAAGTTTTGGTCATGTGAGCTCAAGACGGCATTTGCTTCAAAGTCGGTGAGATACGTAACATCATTTCGAGCCGTTCCTTGCAAGTGTACCACAAATGGTATCCAATATTGTCGTTACATTAAATTAAGGTTTTGTACCCACGTCCGGCAGCTCGCTTACCCTGGATTTAGTTGTCAATCAACGCTTGTTTCACTTTGAGATTGGCGCCCACGGCGGCTGGGCTTAAATTGCCTCCCAATGTCAATACTGATTCGGTTCGGTGACGGTGTTGGCGATATGACCAATGACAATTTACATCTGCCGCTGCCGTCAACTCCTGATCAGAAATCCCTAGCTAGCGTCAGCGGCGTTGAAACACAATAAGAGCTCTCCAGCTGTTGGCCTTTGCCGCTGCAAAGATGAAGATTCTTTGAAAAAGCGAATAGATTCCATGTAGAAAAGTAAGCAGCCAACAATTGATTGTATCATGTCGCTTCAAATTTTGCCGACAGAAATGCTTCAGGAACTTTTTGAAATTTTGCCGCTCAAAGACGCGGAAAGTCTTGCGACGGCGCTATCATCCGTGCGGTCTGACATGCATGAATTGTGTCGACAACGATCGGCACCTACGAAAGTTCTCGCCGACGCCTCTCTAGACCCAAAGCGTATGCTTGATGGACTTGCAGCGTCGGGCGCCATCATTTGTGGAAGCCTAGCGTTAGAACATTTTGTCCCGGGTAGTTCCCGTCCCGAAAGCCCAATTGAGATTATTGTTCCCGCGCGTCCTGCATCCCTTCAGGTCATACTTCATGTGTTGACACAGGATCGGGTCGTTTGGCAGAATGCGAGCGAGCGGCTATGGGAGGCTCTGGACGGCGGTAGTATCGAGGTTTCATGTGCATATGGCGAAATCCGGTGTGCGGTACACAACGTGCTCACAGATGCCTCTATCCCAGCGCATCGCAAAAGGATTTCGCAAGTCTTGGCGAGAAAGCTCTATCAGATCGACACCTCACTGGATTTCTTGAGCGATGCTACAGTTACACTGGAACATAGATCTGACGGAGCGTACGATATTATGATGATCCGTGGCAGCCGTCATGTTTCTGGCCCGTTCGATGTGGTCCAAGGCAAGATCCCTTTGCCGCGTGGACGGCACAGATCGGTCCGGCTTCTCGTCCTTGATACTGTTCGAAGCGTCCTTCCCGAAGTAGCTGTCTTTCACTCGAGCCATGTACGATGCTTCATTAGTGCGTTTGCCGTTGGACATCTGTATGCCGTAGATGCATACGATCGCCGATCATTCGTGCCAAAGCAAAAGACCAGATTCATTCCCGATACAGATTCTCCAGAAAGTGCTCGCCGCGAATACGAGTCTCAGGGATGGCAGTTCACCTTTGAGTCCAACAAATCACTGACACAAGAAGAGTGTGGTTTACGGTCTATAACTGACTCGAGTGCGCATCTGATCACGCTGCCCTGGCGCCAACCATGGTCACTTTGCGACTATTATAATCATTTACAGTACATCAGGGCATTCCGTTGGCGCGAGTGTGCCATCTCTCGAAGAACCTATCACAGTTCGGCTCGGACCCCAGGTTACGCACTCTTCCCAAAGCACAATCCCCCAATCCTGTATCGGCCATGCACTGCCTACAAAATTCCTGCAGACAGGTTTACAAACGATGAATTCAGACATCTTTTGATAGCTTACGGTCTTTGGTATATTCTTGAGCGTCAGAGTCTTGATGATTGGCAGTACAGTTTTGTTCAGTTTGGTTGAGCAAGTGGGTAGATGTGATATTCCCAATGTTTTGATTGTCAGAGTATGGTGGAGGATTGCGTCCGAGTTTTCCAAGCTTTGACGTGGCAATATCTTTGGTTAAGCGTGTCAAACGCCCGCTCGGCGGAATCTCAGGGTCGCTAGGAATTGGTCCAAATTGCCTGCGGCGGGTGAAAATTAAGAACAAACACATGGTGAGAGCAAAGTCATTTGATATAGTGGAAGAATATAGCATCTGACTTTATATAGCTGGAGTAAAAAGACGAAACAAGTTCATTCTAGCGATAAGAAGTACAAATAAACTAATCAAGTGCTCATCATATCTTGATTTGCGACCATCTCCCCCCTCAATTTTTGATGGTCTGCAAATAATTCAGTAACAACGGTGTTTATGTCGGCTTTGAACGCGGCCAGGTCTTGATAGCAGTCTTGAAAATTCTTATTTGAGCCTTCTTCAATTGCCTTTATCTTTTTGTTCTGGTCTTCTTTCGCCCTTTTCATGTCAAATTTGAGTATTTGGAATTTCTGATTTACGTTGGTGTGAAGCTCACTCAAGGTCGGGCTCTGCGAAGTCTGTGTGGTCTGCGCGGTCTGTACATTCTTAGACAGAGCCTGTAAATTCCGTCTATCCGAGCTAATGGCTTATTGAATCCAATTGAAACAAGCATGTAATTCTTTGATCTGTGCTTCAATCTCCTCACGATGACTGATCTCCCCAGCTACAACTCCGTGTAACGCGTCCAGTCGTCGGTTCAAAAGGACCACTGACTGATCATTGGAGGGGCCATATGATTGGCCCTGAAGATTTTCAAGTGTCTGCATCACAGTCGCGTTCTGTTGGTAAAACTCCTCGACCTTGATTCGAAGAGATTCGATTATATTGGTCAAGTTTTCGGATACTGCATCGCTGAGACTAGCCAGCTGTTGTTGAACAAAGGCTAGATTGCCGGAGTTTGCACATATACTTGGCATGGTTATGCTCGAAACTGTTTTTGAATAGAAGTGGTACAATTCAGTGAACGATATCTGCTATATCCTATGACGCGACCAAAGGTATTTGTATACGTTGACGCTGGAGTCCTGCTCGTTGAAGATTGGTAAAAGGAATCCTTTTCTTAATTAAGCCTCATTTGCCACATGACTGCAGTTTAAGCTAATGTATGATTTATCATAACAAGGACCTTCTTCAAGGTTGTGTTGGGCCGGTCTATCATTTTCCTGGTATAGGGTCCGATTATGGTGTAGGTCAGAGCAACTAAGCATCGCATTCTTCGGGCTGGTGTCTTCAACCGATTGGTTCACGACGAACGTGAAGAAGGCGCTTACAAAGGATCGATATCCATGATCGATGTGAGGTTCTTAAAAATGACATGCATTGGTCCATCAAATATGGCACAGTCATTAGGGGCCGAGTATGTGCCACATTCTCAACTTTAAAACACGGTCATATCAGTCGTTTTCTGTCATCTCCAACGGAACTGAAAGATTCAAATTTTTGTTTCTCCAATCCAACAATCATTAATTGAGTATGACGTTTCAAATATGTATCTGTTGGATGCTAATCTATTCCCAGTTCATCAAATATGGATCTCAAAGAGATTATTCATAATATTTGTTATAATTACCGGAAAAGATGGCGTCGGTTTTCACAAGCTCTTGCAAAATTACGTGAACCCTCGGAATCTGTGGAGACCGAATCCATACGAGACGGATATTGGTCAGAATTATGAAGGTGGGCATAGAAAGACACCACCCGAGGAACTATATCGCTTATCAATGCTTTAGTTTCTGTTAGAGGGAGAAGAGGGACTCCGTAGGGAGATGAATTCGATGAATCCGTAGGGAGGGGAAATCCCTAGGGAGATGTTGGAGAATCCGTAGGGAGATGTTGGAAAGAATCCGTAGGGGGACAAAAGAATCCGTAGGGGGACAAAAGAATCCGCAGGGGGAAAATCCGTAGAAAGATGAATCCGTAGGGAGGGGGAATCCCTAGGGAGATGTTGGAGAGAATCCGTAGGGAGATGTTGGAAAGAATCCGTAGGGGGACAAAAGAATCCACAGGGGGGGAATCCCTAGGGAGATAAATCCCTAGGGAGATGTTGAGAGAATCCGTAGGGAGATGTTGGATACAAAAGAATCCGTAGGGGGATAAAAGAATCAGGGGAGAGAATCCGTAGGGAGATGTTGGAAAGAATCCGTAGGGGGACAAAAGAATCCGTAGGGGGACAAAGGAATCCGTAGGGGGACAAAGGGGGAGAATCCGTAGGGAAATGAATCCGTAGAGAGATGAATGAATCCGTAGACAGAGTATGGAGAGAATAAACAGAGCAAAAGAAAAATAGGATTGTAAAGCTATTAGATATAAAATTCACATTTTTATTCACATTAGATATGGAATTGATATAAATTAGTTGATATATTTTATTTCTCTATTAATCTGGTTGAAATACTAGAGGAAACAAACAAATATTGGTACGATAGTTTTTAGATAATGTAGTTTGGATTTGATACCGAAGAGTTTGACTGCTTGAAACTAGTATTTATAAACAATTATTCACTAAAATTTATTAGGAGTTATACGCACCTGTAATTGCGATTTTATTTGTAACATTTTCAAGATCAAAAATCTGATTTAAATTCATATTTTGACATTGCAATATTCGTTCTCCAAGCCGATCCTCCTGAAACTGATAATTTTGACAATAAATTGTAATGCAGAAATTCTAAAGTCTTTAGCAATCTTTTAAAATATTGAGTTTTGGTACTTACATGTTGTTTATCAAGCAATAACAAATAATTCAACCAATATTTCACCCAATTATCGTCTAAATTGCTCAATCTCCAGTGGAGGGAAATTCGGCGAGTAACAGCTTTCTTTTGTGCGATATATTCGATCAACTCTTTCAAGTAAGGAAGTTGAGCAGCAATACCAATTCCTGTCGCAATCATGATAACATGACTAAAGTTATGAAGGTTGAGAGGTATCCCATATGGGCCGTCTAGAATGGCTCGATATTTCTCTTTTGTAACATATTCCCATGTGTCTGTAATGTCCGGGAATTCTGACGTGTTATTTTCACTTATATCCGTGGTGGCTGTCACAAAGTTCCGGATGTTGAAATTGGGATTTCTCTTATTGCATTGATTGGAAATTATCTCCATGAAGTTGGTACCCCGCTTTCCTAAGAGATACAATTTCTTGGCGCGGCCATCGGAGACATCTTGCCACCAAATAATCATGAATGGATGACTTTGAGTCCAGGACCATAGTGATAGACCGGGAATAGTGATTTTAATGTACTGACCAGCATGTACCTTTACTCCATGAGAGAGTTGGATCTCGATGTTGACTGCGCTCAACTCTCGCCCAAATCGACATCTAGGCCGACTGGACCAATTTTGTATGACAAGGAGGGTCTTGTGAATGATTGCACAAAGTGCGAAAGCCACGAAGGAGGCGAGAACGTAATATTGCGAGGAAGTGGAGCGTGTGTGAATCCAAAGAAATGAAAGGAGTACTATAGCTGCGGCAAAGTGGGTTACCTTGGAGAGCTCGAAGTAGTATTTGCGTCCCAGAGGGCCGAGTACGAGGAAGCCTAAAAATACGGAAGACTTGGGTTATCAGCTATTCAAACACAAACAGAACGGATCTGAACGTACGAGCAGGGCATACAGATCCCCATGACGTGAAATTGTTAAAAGCGGCTGCTGGGATAATCGTATACCAACATGGACAATAGCTTGTGCTACTGCCATCATACTGGCCGTAAAATGGAGTCGCATTATGGTGTGTAATGGCAGCCCAGCCGCATCCGCCGCAAGCCCAAACTGATGCGACAAGAAGAGGGGTACCAAATTGATAAGCGATAGGGTTGCTGCACGTTGCCCGGCTTCCGCGATGTTATGCACCCCAACGAGATTGCATACCAGGGTACCGGCCCAGTACAAAACTTGAAAGCCGATTTCAGCCCAAGTGATTGGTCTAAACAGTTGCAGCCGCTCGAAGAGATAGGGCTAGAAGACGTGTTCGACTAAAATATGTGCAATCTTTTGCAAAAAAGGCCATGGCTGAATATGTGTAATGCGAGATATGAGAATAATGACAACGATGCCGCACGCGACCAGCGCATATACCTGAGGCACTTCCATGGACACACAAATAGAGCGAATTTCGAGGTATGAGTGTGATATATATAGC
Organism: Astrothelium macrocarpum; assembly: GCA_021030915.1. Lineage (NCBI taxonomy): Eukaryota > Fungi > Ascomycota > Dothideomycetes > Trypetheliales > Trypetheliaceae > Astrothelium > Astrothelium macrocarpum. The sequence continues at coordinate 17,701 of JAGEMR010000044.1, read as the reverse complement.
AGCAACAGAAGGATCAACCCAGAAGTGTGTCAGTAAGCGCCTATCATTGTTTAAGTATAACTTTAAATAATGACATACAACGGAAACAAGAGATCAGAAGTTATATAAGGTGCATTGTGTGATAATCATATTTTTGGTAAACATGAATCCAGAAAGAAAGGCCGAGGTCTCTTTTAAGCGTCGACGGCGGACGGTGTTTGAGAAAGCGAAGCAGTTAACGCTCGTATGTCCAGCCAATGTCTACATCTTAATCGAACATGAAGACGTGGTGTTCGAATGGAAATCGAAGGAGAGTCCCTCTTGGCCGCCAAGTCAAGAGCAATTAGTCTGTTCCACTGAGTCTCCGTACTAATACTGCCCATTGACTCGGATATAGCGCTTCATGAATGTCAAGTCCATCGATCCGTCATCAAAACCCATCGCGCGACGACATGATCGGACCAGAGTTGCGAGACAGCGTCAAGAGAGCACAATTGGAGTTCAGTCGGAGGTCGATGAAGAGTGTTTTGAAGAGGGTGAACTTGAGAGTCCTCCTCCACAGTTGGCGCTTACTCCATTGAAAGAAGCTTTTACAAGCGAAAACAACTTGTTTTCCACATAATTCTATAACGTCCCTCCCTGCGAAGCGAAAGACCCTGTCAAGCGAAACCCCGCCATCATCTTCAAACACAGCAAAAACAATGATAAGCTAGATGTATAGATATCCTCGGAAAAGGTATCTTGAGCTAAGCGTTTGCATTTGCTGGAATAAAATTCACTATCGAGGTATTATTTATTATAAAATACAGTTATTTATTTTGGTCTTCGCAAAAGAGTCTCACTCGGATATCCTCGGACTCACCTAAATATGAATATATTTCGCCGCAAAGTTTATCAAATTGTAGAGTGATATATAAAGACCCGATACCGAACAATCTGATCAATTCTGGAAGCAAAGGGTATGTCTGTCATTGTTAAACGCCTGATAGATAAAGGCGGGGAAGACGAGGCTGTATTTGCGGACCGTACAGAAAAGCCGAAAATAGTATAGCTGGACTTTGATCTGCTCGTGCTTGGTATTTTATTTCTGCCAGACGTCGCCGCTCCTAGCACCTTAGCTAAACTCTAATACTCGAAATAATTAATTCAGGCTTAGGCCTTCAGGGTTTAGCCTGTAGCATAGTATTACTGCTATTGAATCCCCAAGCTTCCATCGTCAATCACAATCCTCTACACTGTTTGAAATAAAATAGCTTTATCTCTATTTGTCAAAATGTACCAGGGCACGAGAAAAATTTAAATCTAACGTCCCTCCCTGTTAAGCGAAAGCCCCTACATGACGAAGACCCGCCTTTGTCTTTCAACGCAACGACACCGAAAACGAGTGAGAATAACGAATATTCTCGAGAGGGGGATTTTGAGCTATACGCTGCTGTTTATTTAGATTTGTTTGACCGTTGAGCTTCTGCTCTCTTTAAAATACCACTTTTCGCGTTGGCCTCAGCAAGAGAGCATCTGCACCTGCGTGAAGCGACACAAATACTCTCTATACACCCAGCACGAAAATGAAATTGGTGCAAATAGCCGAAAGTATTATCTTCTCCTACTCTTGCGACACGTCGGAAGGTGCAGCAGAGCACAGATCCCGAAAGTCAAGATTTTTGATGACCCCAGCGTTTACAAAATTTCGGTTGTGCGCAGTAACATCTGAAATGTCCTGGTTAACCTTGGATTCTTCTCCCATAATATTAATATATCCAGCAACTGTAATGCTTTGATCGGTCGCCTTGACGAATCTGATATTCTGTCCTGTGCGCTCATAGACCGTCCTCGAAGCTGCTGCCTCGCAAATCTGCCGGAGCGCATGATTAGATGCCCGCTGTTGCCATATCTCCTGCACAAGCTCCTGTCTAATCTGTTCTGGCTCTTCACCTAATGGATTGTTGTTAAGGATAGACAGATCTTGCAAAGCGCTTTCTATCTCAGTCTTCTGAACATTTGCTTGGGCAATCTCTTTCTGAATGACACTTTCATTTTGCTGCAGCATCACATCTTTCATCTCTTTTATTAAGCCTACCTGGCGGGTCGTTGTGATGCTGTAATAATGTATCAGTCGACTGTAGTTACACATAAATAATGTTTGAGCATAGAAGACGACGTTTACATGGTAGCTGTTGATAGTATTACATTTAAAGTATTCTTATAGTCATTCAGCCGTCCCTTAAACGTCTTGATCCGTTCCTGTCCGAAGAGACCCACTCTTCATCGATCTATTCAGAATGTCTTCTCTTCAGAAGAGTGTCTCATCCAGTGTTTAAGGACGGCCCGGAAGTCGGAACACGCCTTATCGCAGTTCTCTAAGGCGAATTTGATCTCAGTGTTGAAATCGATGGGGTTGGTGTCGCTTCGATAAGCGATTTCTAAATTTCGTAGAATTGGTTCGATGGCTTTCAAATCGATTTGAATATTGCGAATAGTGTCAGGTACGTCTTTGATATTGTCGATCGTCATCGAAAGGAATTGTACACTTTGAATGGCTACAATTGTAATCCCCACAATTACACCGGCTACATCAACCCCTTCTGCCATTATAGAAATGAATTGATATGATATAGTTGACTTAAAGACTGTTCAAAGTTGTAAGCGCGTAACAAACTTGACTATAAAATTGTGAGAGCAGTCAGATAGGGCATTTCCTTTCTCATCGACTGTCAGCCTTCAGCTATGCCGGGAAGTCAGCCACCGGCAGTCTAGACAGTTGAGCTGCAGTATGGCATCGAAATGAATTCGTCAATAATTCATTACTCAAATCCTGCTGTTCGCATCTGGATTACCCGTCCAAAATTATTTCTAGATGAAGAACTGGTCAACATCCTGCTAGAGGGTTTTAATGAGATAATTCAGCGACATTAGCGAAGGCGGGCACTGATGTCAAGCATTCCGCTATCGCAATTCCAACACATTAGCGGCACGTCCGCAACAGACGGTGCTCAAACCTTTGCAGGCACTATCCATGGCGATGTATACTATGGAAACGTAACGACCTCGGGAAGTCAGTTAAATGGGCTTGAAGGGATATTTGAAGCCTTGAAACTGATGGTCTCCAGCCAGCATTCCGCAGCCCGCATCAAAACCCCAAACCACCGTCCCCTTCCGACAAGATCCCGATTACGTTGACCGTGGTGACCTTCTTGAGCAGATCGACCAGCGTTGCTCTCAACCAGGCGGTCGTGTTGCACTCGTTGGTCTAGGTGGTGTAGGGTGAGCAAAGTGAAATTCAAACGTGTATCTCGTCTGCTCTGCTGATCGACTCATATCAGCAAATCTCAGCTTGCGATCGAATACACATACCGGGTCAGAAAGAAGTCACCACAGACATGGGTGTTCTGGGTGCATGCGAGCAACACAGTGAGGTTTGAGGCGGCGTACAAGAATATTGCGGATGTGCTACGGCTATCAGGACGGGACAATTCTACAATTGACATGCTGCAACTGGTATACAACTGGTTATGCAGCGAAGCTGGTGGACAATGGCTCCTCGTTGTCGACAATGCCGATAACGAAAACGTGTTCAACTCCACCAGACAAGATAAGCAAGGAGCGACAATTGACGGCACGCCCGCGAAGCCACAGAAGCTTGCGAGTCTTCTCCCGCAAAGCCAACACGGGTCGCTACTCATCACATCTCGAAATCGAGATCTGGCTGTACAGCTTGCAGGTAGAGACAGAGATGTGATCCAGATTGATACTCTAAACCAGAAACAGGGGCTCCAATTATTAGAGAAAAAGCTGTTGTATCCGTTGGCAGACTGCGCATCAGAGCTGCTAACAGTTCTTGGATGTATGCCACTGGCGATAATACAAGCAGCTGCATATATCAATAAACAATGGCCACGTACAACAGTGATAAGCTATACTCAAGAACTGAACAAGAATGATAAGAGGAGAGAGAAATTACTGAGTCAAGCAGCAACAGATTTACGAAGGGATGAGGAAGCATCTAACTCGATTCTTGCTACGTGGCAGATATCCTTTGAGCACATTCGGATCGAGAAGTCGTCCGCTGCCGATCTGCTCTCATTTATGAACTTCTTCAACCCGCAAGGGATTCCTGAATTTATTATACGAGGATATTCGAGAGATGAAATAAGGAATAACAACTGGAATGATAAGAATGAGGATGACGATGATGATTTTGAAGATGACCTGGACTTGTTGAGGAGCTATTCACTGGTTTCAACAAATCTGGATGGCAACGTCTTTCAGATGCATCGATTGGTGCAGTTTACTACCAGAACGTGGCTACAATCCTTTAGTGGAGAAGAGCAATGGCGGCGGAAATTTCTCGCTCTGCTGTCGCAGGAGTTTCCGACTGGGACATTTGAGAATTGGTCGCAGTGTCGCACACTTCTACCACATGTCGAAACACTGGTGCATCAGGAGCCAGCAGGTACGCAGGAAGTAAGGTGGTGGGCGCAGATATTATTTAACGCATCGTGGTACACGACCGAGCAGGGCCTGTATGCCCAGGCAACACAGATGGCGCGAAAATCGATGACATCAAGAGAGAAACATCTTGGCAAGGAGCATCCTGATACACTGATGAGTATGAGCAATCTGGTATTAGTGTTACAATACCAAGGCAAATATGAGGAAGCTAAGACAATGAACCGACAAGCACTGGCGGGGTATGAGAAGCAGCTTGGTAAAGAGCATTCTAACACATTGACGAGTATGAGCAATCTGGCATTGATGCTGCAATACCAAGGCAAATATGAGGAAGCTGAGATAATGAACCGACAAACACTGGCACAGAGTGAGAGGCAGGTTGGTAAAGAGCATTTTGACACATTGACGAGTATAAGCAATCTGGTATTAGTGTTATAATACCAAGGCAAATATGAGGAAGCTGAGATAATAAACCGACAAGTACTGGCACAAAGTGAGAGGCAGGTTGGTAAAGAGCATTTTGACACATTGACGAGTATGAGCAATCTGGTATTAGTGTTATAATACCAAGGCAAATATGAGGAAGCTGAGATAATGAACCGACAAGTACTGGCACAGAGTGAGAGGCAGGTTGGTAAAGAGCATCCTGACACATTGACGAGTATAAGCAATCTGGCATTGGTGCTATAATACCAAGGCAAATATAAGAAAGCTGAGATAATGAACCGACAAACACTGGCATA
>JAGEMR010000044.1:0-12430 GCA_021030915.1 Astrothelium macrocarpum | reverse complement strand
GCATTCTAACACATTGACGAGTATGAGCAATCTGGCATTGATGCTGCAATACCAAGGCAAATATGAGGAAGCTGAGACAATGAACCGACAAACACTGGCACAGAGAGAGAAGCAGCTTGGTAAAGAATATCCGGACACACTGACGAGTATGAGCAATCTGGCATTGGTGCTATAATACCAAGGCAAATATGAGGAAGCTGAGACAATGAACCGACAAACACTGGCACAGAGAGAGAAGCAGCTTGGTAAAGAATATCCGGACACATTGACGAGTATGAGCGATCTGGCATCAGTGCTACAATACCAAGGCAAATATGAGGAAGCTGAGACAATGAACCGACAAACACTGACCGGGTATGAGAAGTAGCTTGGCAAGGAGCATTCCGACACGCTGACGAGCGTATACTGCCTTTCATGCCTTCTAGCCACACTCAAGCAGTATGATGAAGCTACAGATTTGTACAAACGAGCCTGTAGGAGATATGAGAGCTGTCTGGATATATCGCATCCTACTACTGTGGTTTATCGCAACAACTTGTCTAAAATGCAGTTGGCCTCGTTAGACTAGAGTGCTAGATATAGCTAAGTTGTGGCGTCAATAGTATACACGAAGTGATACTTGCATAACAGGACACGACGGTGCTACGACAGATAACATATTCGTAATTTATAGAGCAGCTGTTTTAAGACTAAGGTTAGAGATTTTTTTGTACTCTCGTATAGTTTTGCATTTGTATAAGCGTAGAGATATGTGAAGCTATTCTTTGTTTCAAACGGTGCACAGGACTGAGATTGATGACGGTCATTAATGGATTAAACAGCAGCTATACTATTAACTACAGGCTAGATTATGGAGGGCTAGGTGTGAAACTAGTCGCTTCGGGGGCTCAGGTGTTGGCTAAGGCACTAAGAGCGGTCACGTTTGGCAGAGATACGACTACGCTATATTCGGCCTTTTTGTAAGGTCCGCAAGTACGGCCTCATCTTCCTCGCCTTTGTCTATCGGGCGTTCAGCAATGACAGTCCAACTTTTAGCTTCCAAAATCGATCAGATTGCTCGGTATTGGGTATTCGTATATCACTCTACAGTCCAATAGATTTTGCGACAAAATATATCTATACTTGAGCGTGTCCGAGGGTGTCCGAGTGAGACTCTTCTATCACAATCAAAACAAATAGCTGTATTAAACAGTAAATAACACTTTAATACTTAATTTTATTTCTAAAAATGAGAGTGTCTGGCTCAAGATCCTTTTTTCCGAGAATATCTATCTATTTAGCTTATTATTGGTATTGTTGTATTAGAAGACAATAGCGGGTTTTCGTTTGACAGGGTCTTTCGCTTCGTAGGGAGGGACGTTACAAGAGAAGCATTTGCAGACAATGAACGAAAATCTCGAGAATCACGATGAATGCATTCAGGTGGATACAGGTGGTGTTGTTGGGCAAGCTGGCTTGCCGCACGTCGATGCAGGGTCCCGCGACGCGACCGCCGGCGCATCAAACCCGAGAAGTGGGGTAGGGATGGAATTCGGAGATGGAGTGTATCGAATGGTAACGAGGGCGAAGGGGAAAAAAGCAGGCAATACGAAGGTCTTATCGAAGGATAATGGATCCGCCACCGCGTTCCGATTCACTCAATCGGCCGAGACTTCGAAGAAGAGGAGGGCGGAAGAGCAGATCGGAGATGCGATCAGAGGAACCAGCGTGAACGAACAGATCCAGAGCCTGAAGAATCTCATTGTCCGACTGATTGATCAAAACGAAGAACGAAATGAAGAAGTCCAGAAACAGGTACAGGAGGTCCAGGCGCTCCGTCAGGAGATAGAAGGAATGAAAAAGCTCCTCCAGCAGAACAACTCAGGCAAAGCAACGTATGCGGCAGCGCTGACCACTGGTATACAGAACATACAAATGACAAGCATTACTCGGTCTCCCAAGCCGGATAGTCCGAATCAATCCCAGAGGATGCGAGTCGAAGACGACAAATGCGCAATCACTATCAACACCTCACGTTTCAAAGGTGAGAAGACAGATTTTGTGCTGGTCAAGGCAGCGCTTCAGCAAGGTATCGATACCATTACGACGCTCCAAGGAATCAAGATCAGCTGCCTTCGACAGTTGCCTGGGGAGAGAATCAACGTCGTTTTTGCGACCGAAGCAGAAGCAAAGAAAGCAAAAGAGCAGTCGGGTTGGCTGAACGCGGCTATGCCCGAGGCCAGTGTAAAGAGCGAGACCTGGCACCCAGTTAAATGCGATATGGTATCAAAGCAAGCGGTCCTCGATACAACTATGGAAGGAGGCCGAAGTCTTCGCAAAGAGATATGTGCAGAATTTGCAATAGACAACCAAAGCGAAAACATCGACTTCACGGCGATGAAAGCGAGCTGGCTCAGCAAAGCGGATCCGTGGAAAAAGACTGGCTCGCTTGTTATCTGGCTGAGGAATAAATTAGCAGCAGACCACTTGCTCACGACAGGTCAGGCCCTCTTCGGCGGTGGAGCATACGGGGCGTTCTGCTCTCGTTATGAGCCTAACACGGCTGGCAAGTTGTGTTTTAATTGCAACACATACGGTCACCTCCAAGGAGCGTGTCGTAGAGCCACAAGATGTGGAAAATGCACAGGCGCGCATCAGACTCGAGACTGTCAAAGTCAGGACGCCCCCAAATGTGCAGTATGTGCGGGTGCACACCGAAGTTCCGACTGGACATGCAAACGGCACCCATATCACAGGAGATATCTAGCCGCTCAGGTCAAGCAACCGACGACGCACCAGCCAGCGATGACGAGGGCGGACGTCGAGATGGGAAATCCAGCATCGAGTCAATGATAGAACACCTACAGATCCTCCATTATAACGTAGGCAGGCAGAAACATGTACAGTGGAGCATGTTGAACGACAAGGCGTATTCCCACTTTGCAGTGCTGGCGGTAGTTGAACCGCACTTGTACGCAGATAAAAGCACGGGAGAGATACAGTGTGGGAGCCATAATAGGTGGCGACCGTTCACGCCAACGACGCAGCGAGAGCATAATCCTGATCGGTTTGCATACCGGGCAATGCTTTGGGTCAGCGCCACCATCCAAGCCGTACAGATTCCTGTACCCTCACATGATGTGGTGGCGGCAATGATACCAATCGTAGAAGGTACTGTCTTAGTGATTTCAGCCTACGATCCCAACGAAGGAGATAGCCGCATCGAGAAGCGCAAGGCGATTGATCAGAAGCTGGCTTGTGTCCGTTACGTCATAGATGAAACACAACGAAGATGTGGTGGCCAAACCGAGATCTTGATCTGCTCTGACTTCAATCGTCACCATTCTTTATGGGGAGGATACGACAAGGTGGGAAAGCGTAGGAAGAACGAAGGTGTCCCGATCGTTCACCTCGCACAAGAATTTGGTCTCCAATCTATGTTACCGGCGGGAACAATTACTTGGCAACATATCGGAAAAGAACAATCTTCCACCGTCGATGTGATTATGGCAAGCCCAAGAATGGCGGATCAGCTGATCCGGTGTTGCGTACACGAACATGACCACGGTTCAGACCATAAGCCAATCGTGGGTGAATTCAGCATTCAGACCCCCCGAAAGGAGCCTAGATTGAGCCGTTTGCTCCCGGAAAAAGCAGATTAGTCACAAATCGGCTCGGAAGTAACACAGAGACTCCAGCCAATACGGATGCCCAAAGCAGCCACGGCAGCAAGCTTAGACAAGGTCGCAGAAAGCTTTCTCAAGGTAATTATAGATGTGGTCCACCGCAACGTACCCAGAGCGAAACCATCATCTTACGCGAAGAGATGGTGGTCACCCGATCTTTCGTTAATACGGAAAACTCTGTCTTCATCTAGAAATTATGTGACTACTCTACAAAGGAGAGGAGAAGATACATTAGAAGCGAGACAGACGTTTCAGAATATCCGTAGAGACTATTTCCGGCGAATAGAAAAGCAGAAAAAACAGCACTGGAAGGACTTTTTAGCGGATCCAAACAACATCTGGAAAGCCAATAGTTATGCACGAACTACAAACCAAGCCGCCACTGTACCGACATTGGTACAAAACGAGATCACAGCAGAAACAGATGAAGCCAAAGCAGACATGCTTATGACGACCTTTTTTCCAATCCCACCAGAACCGAAAACAGGCGAATATATTGACCAAGCAGGAGTGTCAGCACATAAGCGTGGCGTGCCCCGAGAGCTCCCACGAATCACGGACGAAGAAATACGCCAAGCCATCTTCCGACAGAATCCAAGGAAAGCACCTGGATCAGATGAGATCACCTTTGATATCTGGAGACGCCTCTTACAGTATGTCATCCCATGGATTCAATGGATATATCAAGCGTCTGTAGACCTAGGATATGTACCAAAATCGTGGCGGACTGCCAAGATCGTGGCGCTCAAGAAACCAGGCAAGTCAGACTACACAGTCCCAAAAGCATATCGGCCAATCTCTCTGCTGCCAACGATCAGCAAAGGCCTCGAAGCCATCATTGCAGCAAGATTGTCATACATGGCAGAAAGATATGCTCTGCTGCCCACAAATCACTTTGGAGCAAGGAAGCAGCGGTCCTGCGAGCAGGCGTTGGATGTTCTGATAGAAAAGATCTTCGAGGCGTGGAAAGGCAAGCGCATACTCTCACTGGTCACTTTCGATGTACAAGGCGCTTTCAATGGAGTCCACCCGGCCGTGCTGGAACAGCGACTGCGTGAACGAAGTGTTCCTGATAAGATGGTCAGATGGATTCGCAGTTTCTGCGAAGATCGAACGGGGAGCGTCGTAATAGGTAGCTATACATCCGGCTGTGTACCCATCCGTCACGCTGGAATACCACAAGGATCACCGCTGTCACCCATTCTATATGTCTTCTACAATGCAAATCTGGTGGAAAGCAGAATAGATAGACAAAGCGGGTCGCTCGGATTCATCGATGATTTTACAGCATGGCGGACAGGATCCAATAGTATTGAGACAACAGCGAAACTGCAGACAGAGGTGCTACAACCGGCGGCTCAATGGTCGGAGGAGAGTGGGGCCACTTTTGAAGCAAGTAAAACAGGGTTCATACATTTCGAACGAAAGCCAAGGAAGACAGACTCGAAACCTGCTTTACACTTCTTCGGCTCAGAGATCAGACCCCAAGATACGATCAAAATCCTGGGAGTTATCTTAGACACCAAACTCCGCATGACGGCATATATCGATAAGGTCGTTATGACGGCCACCAAGAAGTGCCTCGCGATAGGACGACTACGCGGCATCAGGCCAAAACAGATGCGCTTACTACATCGAGCTGTGATCGATACAACGACCGACTATGCGGCATCAACATGGTACGCGGGAAGAAGGATTGGGGTACAGCAGCATATCGCCCGACTCGAGAGGATTCAACGGATGGGAGCGCAGGCGATCATCGGTGCCTTTCGGACGGTGTCGTCTGGAGTCCTTCAAGAGGAGGCTGGACTTGAGGCGGTCGAGACCAGACTGGCGAGAAAGACCGCGAAACATACGTTGGATGTGAGAGCACTGCCACAACAAAACCCCCTGCATACGATTATGAATGGCATGGAACGGCGGAATGATCGATGCAAAAGCCCTCTCTTCGAGGTTTGGTCCAGATACTACAAAGCAATTCAGGGGAAGAAGGGTGTCGGGATCACCTCGAAACTACCATATACTCTGCCACCATGGCATGATCTCCACAACGTAATGCTGGTACACGACGAGGCGGAGGCGCGCCGTATTCATGGGCGACTGGTAGGCGCTCTGTCTCAACATCAGCTATACTATACAGACGCCTCAGTGAGGAACGGATGGGCGGGTATCTCGGTGGTGAGATGCTACCGCTTTGTAGGTAAGCCAACGCACAAAGTAATACACCAACAAACCGTCGGACGAGAAACAACATGCACAGCCATCAGTGCGGAGATCTATGCCATCAAGACGGCGCTCGAATATGTTCGACAGATTAAAAAGCCGGCATGGATCGTGTCCGATAGTCAGGAAGCCCTCCAGCGGATCAGTAACGGTGGTCATTCCAAGAAATCGCGAGAGGTCGTATCGGCAACTCTCCAGGAGCTACAATTAGCGAAGGAGCGAGGGATCCAAGTGAAGCTACTCTGGATACCTGGACACAAAAGCATAATTGGGAACGAGCTGGCACATCACGCAGCCCAGGAAACCACGGTGATTCGGTGTAAACTGGACATGCAGCCCGAGCGACGAATAAGAGAACACTCGGAGGCATTCAATCTGCTTCGCAAAGCAATAGAAACTGATATACCCAGAGCGGCTGTCCCTAAATGGGGAACGTATACATATACGTTGGATAGCGCCCTACCGGGGAAGCACACGCTACTGCTATATGGGTCGTTGACACGGGAGGATGCGGGAATACTGGCACAAGCACGAACAGGTCACACTCATTTACGTGATTACTTGGCACGTACTCAACGGGTCGAAAGCGCAGTATGCGACTGCGGAGGCGGCATAGAGTCGGTCAAACATGTCATCCTGCAGTGTCCCACATGGGCACCTCAGAGACGGCAGTTGAAAGAGGCAACAGGCGACAGATGGGGTGATATATCGTTCCTACTTGGAGGGAAAAGTCGTAAAAAGGACTTAAGATCAGGAAAAGCAATCGACGGAGATAAATGGCGGCCGAATCTGGATGTGGTGCGGGCCACAATTATGTTCTTGAAGAGTACAGGCAGATTTGCGGCTCAAGCCCAAACTCCACAACATCTCAAACAGTACTCTCATGGAGTGACTACCTCTATCACACTCGCATAAAAACAGAATTGGGGCAGATATTGAGTCAAGGCAGCCAACGAGAGTATAAATGTAAGGTCGACGTTAAGGGACAGCTCATACGGACATTAGATCTGTGCATAGCTAGAATGAAATACATAACATAACATAACATACAAGAGAAGCTCTGGCGAAACAGTGATGCGGTTGTATTCTTTTAGAGAGAGATGATCTTATGAGTATAAAAGTAACCAATATACATGACGACTTAAAAGATATACAAATATGTGGTTTGTCTCATCTTGGGGGGTGTCTTGCGATTCAGGGACGGACGTTATGTGCTTGACGAAAGGGCGCAGGCCAATCTGTATATCTATCATGAAAGTAACGTAGGTACACTCGAATTGCCAAATTTCGAGTATTCACCAATACAAGTCACCTTGAGCGAAGTTCTAGTTCCATGAGATCAAATGTCCCACTATCTCTATACCTAAGTAGAGACTACAAAAAGGAGGCTCTTTACATCTCAGCGCTTTCTCAACAGCGATATTATCTCCTTTTGCTGCTCCAACTGCTCCTTACTATCCTGCCGCTGCTGTTCCAATTGCTGCTCTAACCGTTCTCTTTGCTCCTTGTTGTCTTGTCTCTGCCGCTCCAACTGCCCTTCCATCTGTTGCCTCTGCTGCTCCAATTGCTCTTTATTGTCCTGTCTTTGTTGCTCCAATTGCTGCTCTAATTGTTCTCTCTGCTGCTCCATCTGTTGCAAAAGTTTATCTATTTGCTCTCTCATCTTGGTCAATTGTAAGGCACTTGCGGATTGGCTAAGTTGTTTGAATCTCTCTTCGTCCTGTGAATCCTGCTGCATACCCAATTCGTCGAGAGACATACCAGACGCAGCAAAAGACAGTCCAGTTCGCTGAGGAAGCGACGGTAAATGTGCAACAGCATCTTTGATCCTTTTGAGATGGTCTGGAGCAAACTTTTCATAAACATTCATAACAAAGTTGTACGCCTTATATCTGTCTGCTCCGTCCCCGGAAGTCAAACTGAACATGCCAATTGAGTAACGGTAACACTTGATTTCTCCTGAGCTTTCTGGTCCAGCGATTGCAAAATGGCCACACAAATGAATCCGCTCGTTATCATGCGATATAGTGAACACTAAAATTTTACCATAGAGCTCGTCTACACGGTCAGGTGCTGTTCGACCGTAGGCCTCCTGATAGAGCGATATAATAGCCCTCACAGCTATACTGGCACTATGGATATTTTGTCGATCCGCTCTGTTCATTCCACTCTCTCCCGATTTTGCCTCACATATTAGGAATGGAAAAGAAATTTCTGGTGTAAACCGAAATGGTCTAGTTGGGGAAGCATAATTTTCGAGTTTCTTGATCTCTTCGTCAGTAAATGCTATATGTTGAAGGCCAGCTGTGTAGTCGGGTTTGGGTCTTGAACTGCCTATTGTGGCACATCGAATCCAATCCGCATTGAGCTCGTCACAGATGTAGTCAAGTTTGAGCTCTCCTCGAAAGAAGAGATTTTCCGCAGATGGCACAATCCATGGCATTACATCTCTTTGAATTCGAGCTTCATTTAGATTTTGAACGCGTTTGAGAACTCGAGAGAATTGTTTAACCGTAAAAATTGAGGATTTGATAATCTTACGATTGCCTTTGAGATAGTCCTTGCAAAGCATTTTGCTTTTTTTCTGAATCGAGCTCGATGTCTCCATAAAAACGCCATGCGATGCCATCCGCTCTAGAATTTGAGAGCGATGAGTGGAATCGCTTCGTCTTTTGTTACTTGAGGGCGTCTCAGACATGATGAGACCTTGTCGACAGAAGTCTTTCGGCCAATATGAGGTCGCCACCCAGAAACCAACAGGATCAGATGTGTCTGTATTTGTGACTGCTTGTTCTGGCTTGCACTCTGCTTCGTCTGAACGCGCTGTAGGTCTTTCTCCAGGATAGGAATTGTAAGAAACAGTCCTCTTCCTTTTGCTTTGCGACAGCTGTTTATGTGAGATGATCGACGACGGTGACGGTAGCTGCCGGTATGTTTGGCTTTCTCTCGTAGAAGTCTCTTTAAGTGCTTGCAATCGAACACTTTTGCGGAGGGGCGTTGTGGTCTCAGGATTCAAGGTATGGCAGGGTCGTTTCACTACCCAACGTCAGCCGAAGTGTTTCCCTGAATTGGAGACTTACCGCTAGTTTGTAGAATATCGCTTTGATGCAGTCTCCTTCGCTTGAGCATTGCGTATCGTTGTGAAAGACAGCGCCGTTTGGAAGAAATAGGAATGATGTTTCAAATGACGCCGAGGCTTCTAATATGAACTAGCGCTACCGTGTCATGTGGATCTAGAGTTCAGCCAATTCTTACGTCAGAAGGGAGATGCAACAAGGAAATGCTTGCCGCTGGAGTGCCCTACGCGAGCGCTTGCCAGTCCGTCCACGCGGACGCTAATTGGTTAGCTGTCCTTCCAGGATAAATGAGGTGCACAACAGCGTTTTCTATTTCAAATTACCCGTACATATATGCCGAAGCCTAGCGAGACGAGGGCGCTTACACAAGTTATCGAAAGGTCTTATAATTAGGTTCTCTTTGAATGACCTTGAATAAGGACTCAAAAAAGCACCATCAACCGTCAGTTGGCTTGTTCAAGCAGAATATGGAAGAATCGAGAATTCGGCCCTTAAAAAGAAACTACCGAGCTAAAACTGTCATGACTTACCACAGCACAATGCATGAGTCATTGCGGGTGAATGCCAATAATGAAGACTCCCTCAAGCTGAGTTTCTTGATATTGCCAAGTCGATCATTAATATCCACTCTCCAGCGCCCATGTTCACCAACGCGAACTTGGAAAACCTTAATGACGTCGTCGATGCGGTCAAGACCTGACCCAATTTCTCGAAGAATACGCAATAGCCGCTGGGGTATGATAAAACGACAATCCTCCATTGCTTGGTGTTCTAGACAAGTCTGCACTATACAGTACTTCCTTAATATCATAGCGTTGATGAACAATCTAGTATGCCGCGAGTTTAGCCGTGCGAAAAAGGCGCCCACGCTTTTATCATGAGAATTTAGTATGCGTTAGATTGCTGACGTTAAGCTGTATCAATGTTGAGCCAACTGTATTTAAAATGCAAACTATACCTAAATTGTCCAAGCCTGTGGGGTACTCTCTCGAAGACTGTGGGCAAGTGAAGTTATACAATTTATTGAAAAGTGAGCTCATACTCCAAAATGCACATATTGTGCCCATGCCAGTGGTCGCTTTCGGTACTCATCGCTCTCTCTAATCGCTAAAACCGCCTTTTGTAATGCCACTGCAACAGTTCTGTCATCACGCCATACATTCTTACCGCTGACTAGATTCGAGTAGAACGACCTTGCAACCTCAACACATACACTGTCTGATGAAGGCCACAAACAGCCAATTACATGCCTGAATCCGGCAACCTGAAATCCGCTGACGACGTGTAACACTTTATCTTCAAGTCTCTTTACTCGATTCTCAGAAGTCGAACAGGCAGAGAGATAAGCAATCTTAGCGCGCAAAAGATGCGCCTCGGACACTTTACGGACGCTAAGAATGTCTGTCACAGGATCTGCTGTGTCCGCGCCAGCCGACTCTAGTAAAAGTCCGCTTTCGGAGGGATCATCCGTGACAAGCGAAATGAGCAACATTGCAGCTTTTCAGATTCCGTACGACGCTTGCGACATCAGGCTGATCGAGAGTCTGCACAGAAGCAGATGCTCCCACCACTTCAATAACTTTTGATTTCTCCTCATTCGTCCCAGGAAGATCATATGCGGTAGGCGTTGTTGCCATCGTAACTATGAGAAGTTTCGGAGGGCTGTCCTGTCTTTCCATACTGCTGGATATGTGTTCTCGTGCATATCGAAGAGCCTTGATTGATGGAGTGTATAATGATATGACCCGAAAGTATGAACTCTCCGCTAATCGGACAGGATCACCAGCAGCATGGAACGGCAGAGAGCTTGCCAAACCAGTCCCGATCCACCAGATACGTAGAAGAGAATCGATCGATGACGGTTGATAACCAAGGCCGTCTAGGACAGGCCTCACGCATACCCGCCAGAGCCATAATAAGAACCGACGATAATCTGGATTCTTCGAAGTCTCATTTTCTCCCGGAGAGATGGTGAGATCCTGATCAATCCAGCTCTTCACCTGGGATGCCTGAAGATTTGGAAGCAGAATAGAGCTGAACCCGTGTTCAGAGACGAGTATAGCATCACCTCTCAGGCCTGTGATATTGACGATGACAATATATCCCTCCGTTGCACAATCCTGTATATGCTTGTGATTGAGCCCCCTTTGAAACCTGTCAAAACCTTTTAGCTGCTGAATCTTTTGTATGTATTCTTCTAGCTCTTCAACAGCCTTTGGTCGTCTCCTCAGTGCAGACTCGCGTCGAGACTGGTCCGATATGCCGTCTATAGACATATCGACCTCTATACGGAGGCTTTCGTACTTTGTGCATAGGTCAGGCCGTGTTATCATTAGCGCAGATGTATCGCTGCGATTATCCATGAGAAGGCTAAGAATAACCGCACGTCCTTGTTCAAGCGCTTCCAAGGCTATCTCCGGAGGTTGCCCAGTTTGGAGAGCAAGGGAGCATGCATTTGCTGCAAGTTCAGAGAGGGTAAGAATAGACATGAGAGAGCATTGGGTGATATTCAATGAGCTAGCTAGCCTGGGGGCTCTGTATGATTTCTAAAGACTGGGTAAGTTCTTGATATTGAATACGATGTACCATAAGGGGCCATCGTGGCTAACTGTATACCTGAGCTGCTCAGTTGTGCTCAGTTGTGCTCAGTTGTGCTCAGTCTGGTCGCCACTGATCACCACTGATCATTTGCTGGTTCTTGATTGGTCAATATGTCTAGCAGCGAATAGTCTTCTTACAACCGCTCAGTTGCTGTCTATTCAGTCTCGTCGCTCGCTCCTCATATTACCGTTTGTCGGCCTTGTACATAAGAGATGTTGGATAGTTACATTGGCGCAGCCGTGTTCTTAATACCCGGCCTGTGGCTGTGCTAAACTCTTTCCCCAAAACGCTAAGAAGCATCTCTAGCCTCATATCTCGACTTTGTACGGAGTAGTATGCGTTAGCTCAATGAGATAGCCGAGATTCTTCAAAAGTAAGATTAGCAACCGCTATATATTCATCTGATTATAAAGGACTGATATAGTGAATAGTCATTATTTCTGTTGTGTTCTCGGCCACGCAAAGTGAGCTAAAATAGCCGCTAGAATATGACGTCACCAATATGGGACATTGCTGCCTACACTGGGTTCCATATGCAACCTTGCACTGTGACCTCGCAGCCTCAACTAAGGAGATTTTGTCCAGCTGAGTGTGATCCATACAAATATTTCTTGATTGCGAACTGTGCTAACATGATGCTTACTTGTGATTGGTCCTCTATGGCCAGATATGCAGTGCAAGGCAGAAAGTGGCGTCGTTCTCACTCATAGCGCTCAAGGCTCAAGGCTGCAATACGACCCTATTGTGTCAGTCTAAACATTGATGGATTTCTTCTCTCTTTACTTGCGCTCGGTCAGTTGCTGACATTTGACACATTATATCGACGATTAGATTGTATCTACGATATCACGATACACCGAAGTA
>JAGEMR010000043.1:0-212540 GCA_021030915.1 Astrothelium macrocarpum | reverse complement strand
TTATTCATTAAATTATATTATTTTATAATTAATTATATATTAAATATCCATTAAAATTAAATAATATAAAATTCTATTATAGAATATATGAAATATAAATGAAAAAGATTTTATTATGAATTAAATTTTATTTTATTATTATATATTTAATAAATCAGTTTATAAATAAAATTTTTTATATAAATCAGATATGAATAATTTTCATGAATGAATTATTATTTTTATTATTATTTTTATAATTGATAAAATTTTATTTTTATTTATAATTTATAATAATTAATCCAATTTTATTTAGAATTCGTGATTTTAAAATATGAATTCTGATTTTTATAAATACAATTTTTTATTCTTTTCAATAAATTAGATAAATAATGAAATTAGATTCAATTAATTAATAAAAATATTTAATAAAAATATTAAAAATATAACGAATAATAATTTTAAATAAAAATTATTTATAATTAATAATTATGAATTTTATTTTATTATAAATTTTTTCAATTATTATTATAATCAACGAATTTTGATTATTATTTATTTTTTTTATTTTATTTATCATTTTCAATCATTAAATATAAATTTATTTAAATCATTGATTGAATATTATTTTATAAAATTGAATATCTGAATTCAATATATATAAATCCTATTAAATCTCACGAAAAATGATTTTTTTTTATTATTCTGAAAGATATATGAATTAATATTTATATCAAAAAATATTATTAATGAATAATTCAAAATAAATCTTTAATCATTTAATTTTTCAATTATATTTAATTAAATTAATATATAAATTTTTTAATAATATTTAAAATGATTTATTAATTCAGATATTTTAATTAATATTAATTTTAAATATTTAAAATAATTTTATAAATAAATTAATATCAAATTAAATTCGTTATAATAAATAAAAATGAATAAATGATATATTAAATTATTTTATCAGAATATACGAATTTATCTTTTAAAAATAAAGAATTCGAATTTTAAAGAAATAATCAAAATTCCAAAAAAATATATAAAATAAAAAAAAATAATTTAATATATTTTCAGAATTTGATAGAATAAAATTCTATAATTCTATTAAAATAATACGAATCCGTGAATTATAATAATAATAATAAAAGATTGAATGAATAAAAAAAAAATAAAAAAAAATTCAAAAAATTTAATAATAAATTGATAAATAAATCAAAATAAAATAAAAAATAGAACGAAAATATATTTGATAAAAAATTCAATAATAATGTAAAAAAAAAAACGAATTATTTAAAAATAATAAAATTAAAAAATTAAAAAATAACGAATAATAAATAAATAATTCATTTTTTAAATTCATTAAAAAAAATTAAAATAATAAAAATAATAGAATATAATTGAATAAATTTAAAATATTATATATATGAATACGAAGATATTGAATAAAACGAAAATAAATTTTTATATAAATTATTTATAATAATCATAAAAAATATTATAATATTATTTAAATTAAAATTAATAATTCAATTTCAACGTATAATTCAGAATTATCAAAAAATTCAGATCTGATCTCATTATTCGTTGTTATTGTTGAGATAATTAGGTTCGAGCGCGTGGTGGTGAGAGTCAAATTGGGTGGGCGAATGCTCGGGCCGGGCGAATGGTGGTGGAGACTCCTAGTGTATCTTATATCCCATCGTGAACTTCGACAGTCTTGAAAGCATTGGTACCTAGTAGTGTCAAATTGTCTCTGCGCCAAGGACAATGATGTTAAAGGTTGAAATACGCCCACGCGCAATGGTGGACGCGCTTGGTCAGACCCATTACACACCGCATCTTCCTGTTCCTTGTCCAAGTCAACCCCGTTTTGTTGTATCTGAGCCTGAACCAACCCAAAAAGGATCCAGGTAAACGTGGTAGTGGCGATTGTATACGAGCACTCCAGCAGGTGAACCATTGTAGAGCGAAAATGATCAAGCAAAACTGCACAGCAAGATGCACCCACGCAAACAAGTTTTTAAGATCGGTGTTAGGATCGGTGTCTGATAACAGTTCCATCTTCCCGGCAATTAAGTGCCAAATCCAGATCGACGCTAACATCTGAGCCAAAGGACCAAGCATAACAGCACACAAACCAAACAAAATAATCACCATGCTTAAATTAGAATTCATCTCCGTATCCTCATTCATTGCTTCTCTAAACCGTTTATCGTTAAAATCGAATCCACAAAAGCTCGCTGTCGAGCTTACAATGGAGGAAGAGAAAAACGCGGCTGCCCAAAATTTGGTGAATGGAATTCCTTGCATGCCGAAAATTTTGATGGCCTGCGGTAAGACACCGAGGACAAAGACCACCATTCTCATGGTGGTCATATTAATCTTTGAGCGACCTAAGCTCTCTTGTTGCAGAATATTTTCTCCATCTACTCTCGTTTTCTTGGGAGACAAAGCCAATACTACGATGAGATACGGAAGGCCAAGTAATGTATCACCAAGGCACAGAACAGGAGAAGAACGATGAGGCCTTAACGCGTCTTCAAAGGCACCTTCACCTTTGTCAAGTATTGCGTCGTAGAAGGAAGAATGGGTCATAGCATCCAGTGCGAGAGCGATAAGAGCCCAGAGAGCATTCTGTCCTGAGACCTGATTTGACGCCTGGGAAGCTGCATCAGTGTCAACAAGTGACATGGTTCCTTTTCGCCTTGAGTGGTACGTCGCAGATTCAAACAGCAGAGTAGAAGCTTGTGCTTTTGGAATAAAATGAGAGTCATGTTGAAGTTTCTATCCTGACGACTGTAGCGGAAAAATAAGGTGACTTGTCGTGGCGAAGTAAGGCTGATTGAAGTAGATGCAGCTCTCGAGGCATCGTCGGCCGCCAACGAATGAAAGGCACTAGCCGACGAAATTGATAAATATTCGCTCAGGCCTCCGCTTGCTTGCTATTCCCCGAGAATTCGTCATAAACAATCCTGTGCATGGATCTTAGATCAATAACGTCGGACTTGTCGCTCATTCAAACGATTCTGAGGGTTTCTTCAAACAGCAAAAAATGGCTAACCCTTCACAAGCATGTTTGGAAATAGCTTGAAACGTTTAATTGATTAATGAATCCGCACCGAATTCTGGGCTACCAGGACTGTATTGGGCTCCTTCAAAGTCCATCATCAGTACAAAATCATCACATCACGCATTCACAATGAAATCTAAGATAGAACAAACTTCGCCCTCTTACCCGGGAAAATTTTTAATTTCGAAATGTATTCGTATCTTCACTCAATATCTACGTCCAGCCCACGTCCATCCCCTTTTCCCACCCACCCACGCTCAACACCCCAACCCCCTCTGTCTCCTCTCCTCTCTCACGTCCTCCACCTCCGGTACATCCAACCCTGCAATGACGACTGCCACCTCCTCCGTCCATCTCTCAGCCCATCTCTTCCACCAGCACTCCACCGCCCTCCTCCCCTCGGTCCCCACCGCCGCGTCAAGAAAACCAAACGTCCCCGGATAGTCGTTTCCTACGCAATCATCATCGTCACTGGGCGTCTTCGTTCCCGAGGAAACCCGCTCACCGAGCTCAGAGCACGTCCGTTGCGCGGCGCGGACACGATGGCGCAGCTGCACGAGGAGAAAGGTGCGGAGGTATGTGAGCTCAGCTTCGAGTTGCCCTGTGTAGATTTCCCAGGAGGGTGGGTGGAAGGGCGCTGCTGCTGCTGCAAGAGCTGAGGCGGAAGTAGGAGTAATGGTGGTGGTGGAGGGGAAAGGCACGATGCCTGTGGGTGATGTAGTGTCGAGAGGGCTGGGGGGGATGTTGAGAGTTGCGATGCTGGTCATGGCCGTTAGGTCGCTGTTGGCTCCTGTGTCCGTAGTGGCTGTTGTAGTTGGTGAAGCGGACGCGCTGGTGGGAGCTTGTGGAGAGCTACTGCGTTCGCGCTGCAGGTGCATGTTAGCAGTTTCTTTTTTGTAGCTGCGGCTCCTGCTAAAAGATGAGATCAAGTGGGAGATGTACCGTTTGCGTGAGTCGACGCACCCTTGGATGTTGTGGGAGGACGTCACGGCTAGTAATTGGAGATTCAGGTGGAGACTGAGTAACACTGGTGTTTGTTTCAGGCCACGTCTCTGCTGAGGGAAATCTTGTGATCGGGCTGCCCCAAGCTTCGCTGAGAGAGGACGACTGTTGGCTAAAGGAGCGTTCAGCGCGAACAGTGCCAGCAGCTATGGTCTTTCCAGTGACCATAGCGTTCAGAATCGCGAATCGCGCGACTATAAAACCAGAGTCACCGATCAGTAAAACAACTTGATACAGGAGAAACAAGTCATTCAGCAAGGAACTCGCTTTGACGAGAGCATGTTCTCGTTCAGTGATATTACATACTGTGTTCAGGCCACCCACGATTTGGGGCGTCAGCTTGTAATTCTTTGTAGCGGTCGATGGAAGTCATGATGGTTGCTGCAAAATGCTGGATGCCTTTGAAGCAATGTTGGAGTTCGGGAGGAAGTTTGTTCCAGATTTCATCGTCGAAAAAAAGTTGCTGGAGATAGGCAGGATTGATTGTCAGCCCGTGCAACTCGTCGAAAGGCTCGTCCTCGTTCGTAAACGTATTCACAGGATACATGTTTAATCATGAGACTTGTTCTTAAAGTTGCAGAATTTTGATTGAGAAAGCAAGATTCGAAATAAAGATCGAAAGGATTGACTGGGGTGAGTGGGAAGTTTGAATGAAAGGCTTGGGCGCAGTAACAAGTGCGAGATGAAGAGGTCGTGTGAAAGTGAAGTAAATTTCAGGGCCACTTGAGCACTGTGGAGCACAACACTTTGTGGAGAAGGCACGGAGGAGGTGGAGTCGGGTCACGTCATCAGGATGGGAATATGAATACTAGAGTTAGCACCTCGGGGCCGGGTATCACTTCTTAAGTGATTGACACCCTGTAATGTGTCTCAATTCCATCCCTGGTGCATTGCGATTTTGTCACGCTTTGGCGGCTCGTGCAATTGATTGAGATTCGACCTTCACCAACGTTTTGAATCGACCTTTTGAATTCTCTCCAAAGAATGCCGTATATGAGCACCTGACGCCAAGTTGACAATGCTGGAGACATCATATCGTTGTTGGGCCAGTCTGTAGGTACGCTGTGTCGCTGGCCTGGATGAATGAATGATCAGCATGTCAGACATTTGGTCATGATGCTTCATCGCATTGGAAATCGCAAAATTTTTTGCTGCCCCACATGAGTGCATTACGGAATCATCGGACGCAGTCGTGTCAATTAAGAAAAGAGCCTTTTTGATTTACGATTGATTTGAACATGACTTCCATCGGTTTTCAAATTTGGACAAAAGAGGGGGTCAAGTTAGACGAGCACTTTTTTTCATTCCCGTCTACCTCGACAATGCATAATGCTGCCGTCAATATTCGCGGGTTTGTTCATTACCTAGTTTACATATTGCTTATTCCAGCCTAGACAACAAAGTTAGCACATGTGACACGGCAGTGGCCTGCACTTGGACAATTTTTACCTCTCAATCAAATGGAGGCCAGAAGCCGTTTCTACCACTCCACTGACTTCGCCAGGTTTGAGAGCAAATGCAGCCTCCTCAAACTCCTTTTGCATGTCACCCTTCCCAAAGAACCCGCTACAGGAAAAGTGTTAGTGATTCGTCCCTACTCATGTCAGAACAGGCGACTTACAGATCACCCCTCTTCCTAGCGCTACTACAATCGCTTTCCGTCACTGCCAAATCGCCTAGACCGGTACCTCCATTCCGTATCGTGCTTTCATGTGCCACAATAATATTCCTAGCGTCTTCCTTGGATCTTGTAATGTTTGCCTCTCGCCAGCTAGCTGGCCTTCTGCTCTCTCTATGTTTCACTAGCAGGTGTGCAGCTCGAATCTTGCCCTCGTGAGTGCCATTTGCGCCGTTGGTTGCTGCGACTTGAGATGAAGGTCGGATGCCGGCAGAGCTATGGTACTGACCCATGTACACCTTGAGCCTGTCAGGATCAGTACCTGAGGGCGGTTCCCATCGTGATTCCTTTGACTGAGGATGGAAATAGTAGGGGAGATTCTTGGAGTTGGAGTGACGGACCTCCCATCCGGAGGGAAGGCCTGAGTCAGTCTGGGGTGAGAATTAGTAAAAAGGTTCGATGTAAGCTTGATGCTTAGCAGACCATTTCAAATGGAGCTTTGGAGATCGGCTGGATTCTGAAGAGGATGTTGAGGGAGTGAGGATCCAAGTAGAAAGCAAGCACAGCTACATGTTCGCACAAGAACAGTGTTGCGGCTGATGCAACGCACGCAGCTGCTCACCCAGCAACCCCGCTGGCCTGCGCCAAGCCTGTTTAGTCAGCGGGGGACTCCGAAGCATCACAAGCCGTTGAATCCAATTGAGGAATAGCTTGAGAGCTAGCGCCACTGGACCCTTGGAGTCATACTCCGCCGCGGAGGACCCCACGCATCTTTGGCCCAGGCAATTCTGCAACTCTCACTTTCTGCCACCACGCTCGAAGACAACAACAAATTAAATTCTCCAACGTACTCTCTGGCACTCCCCAGAGAAAACTCTGCAAAATGTCGCTCTCGCCTCCTCCAGAGCAGGAGGACCAAACCCACCGCGTCTCATTCCGCTTCTGTCGCGAATGGTGAGTCCAAGAACGCGACTCCGAGGGCGCCCCAGCTGACAAATCCAAATAGCTCCAACATGCTGACTCCCAAAGAAGACTTGACGAACAACCAGCTCATCTTCGCGTGCGGCATGTGCGATCACACCGAAGACGCCGAGGGAAACAACTGCGTCTGGCGTAACGATCTGAACAACACTGTTGGTGAGACAGCAGGCATCACTCAGGATGTCGCTGCGGATCCGAGTGTAGGTGCCTCTGATCAGCTCTTCACTTATACACCTAGCCCAGCAACCCAATCATCCACTACTACTATTCCCACTGCGGCGACAGTCTACAGTGACCAGAAGAATGGCCAAAATGGTACTGGACTACAAAAAGGAACTGCAAAAAACATTGCAGCCTTCCAGATCACAGGCAATACAGCCCCAGCAGGCCTTTTGTTTTGCTCCTATTGTGGCAAACTACTTCCCAGCGTCTCTAAGCCTGATCTTTCAGACATTGGTTCGTTGGCTTATATGAGCGATCCTGGCGATTTAAGCCAGCTTGACGGTGACGACGTGGATAACAAACATGACGAGGACAAGGGAAATAATGACAACGAGGACGACGAAACTTTATTTGCTCCCGGATCACCAGGTTTCTTGATCGCAATGGTATACCTGGCGCAAAAAGCAGAGAAGAATGCGTGAGGGATGGGTCCAAATGATCCCAGTAAACTCCGACAGCATTCATTGCATCTCCTTCTCCCTTTTCATGAAGATGTCATACATACTTTTCAATTCACTTCCCTTGTGTTACTAATACCATCGACTGATTTGCTTCATCTTTCGTCAACAGTTGCCGCGCGTCCAAAAAGCGTGTCCCAAATGCGACGACAAGGAAGCGGTCTTCTTCCAGTCCCAGCAGAGAACCGCGGAAACAGGCATGGTAAGACTTTCTTCTACATCATCTTCACTCTGTCATACATGCTAACGAGTCGACTTGCAGAAACTCTGGTTTGTTTGTTGCGGATGCGGTCACTGTTGGCAATGATATAAACGAACGGACTTTGAGATGGACGAACGATACCCACATGGCGTATACTGGGGTTAGGGCAGAGGCATACAGATCATTGCATTATTCAAGATTACGGTTTCATCAAAACTTGCCTTGTGGAGACAAGTAGAATGGCGATTTCATTTGATTCAAGGCTTGTTAATAGAATTAATTCACACTGCCTTCAGTTGCAATCAACCAATCCTGCCAGCTTCCATCCGTCGCTCTGCTCTCTCGTGCGTGTCCGCCAGAACCGGTGGAAAGTGAGACATGACTTGATGAAATCTTCCGTGACGAGCGTGGAGGGGTCATTGCGAGGAGGAAAGTGACATTCTGTAATTCCAGCGTTCTCCTGCTCGGCCTGTACTTTGGCCAGCGCAGCAGCTTTGGTTTTCGTCCATCGCTTCTTCTTCTCTGCAGGCTTTCGAGGCTGATACTGGTATTCGAGACGTAACAAAACATGTACGGTTTCTGGTCTATCGCTTCTTCTTGTTCCTGGAGGTTTTCGAGGCCAATCCTTATATCTCAAAACAGTCGGGTGGATTTGGGTAGACCTATCGTCCTTGCTCAAAGACATCCCGTGTAGATGTAGGCGATACTGGTAGTCCGGATGAGCCTTGCCATGTCCATCTCTCATCTGTTCGGTCTTGGCTCTCCACTCCTCACGAGTAGCCCGAACTCGTCTTGAAGTGACAAATTACAAGTGCATCGGCGCCAATGATAGAATCTTAGACCATTTCTTATTCCGCAGCTCTGAACCCACAATGCCATTCAGTCTGCTTCCGATAGGCTCCCCATTCTTGTTGATTAGAACACAGGCGTTATCGTCAAACCTGACGACGCTTCCATCTGGTCGCTGGTATTTTTTGGCTGTGCGAACAACGACCGCATGTCTGATATCTCCACGTCTCACTTTGTTGGCAGCAGCAATGGAGACTGAGCCGCCGGGTCCTGACTCCGGACCAAAGGAGCGCTGTTTCTGAACGACAGCAATGATGCGGTCACCTGGATAGGAGATGAGCACAAGGTAAGGGTAGGAGATGAGGCGGAAGAATTGGAGAGGGATGAGTAGATACCTATCCTTGCATGACGCTTCTGCTTGAGAACCTTGACACACTCAACGATGGCGGCGCCCGAATTGTCGATGCAGTTCACCATTGTCTACGTCCAAAATTAGCACGGGCTGCAGGCATGGCTGACGGAGGGCAACGCGTACGTACTTTGAGCTGAATCATGTTGAACACAGCACTCCCTCTCGTTCAGCAGCGGAAGGGCAGCGAAAGCGAGGGCAGCGGAGAGAGGTACGGGAGTACTCTTGGTTTTCGGTAGATGAAGGCGAAGATAATTCGGACCGGGCTGTGGTCCTTGCATCTGGTGGCATGGGCAAACTCCAGCCCCCCCAATCCCGAAGCATCTCTCTCCCCTTCGATGCTGCGCGAGGGAATGCATTAGCATCTCAGCCCACTCACACCACACACCACACCCTTTCAGCTGCGCGCCTCTCCTCACTTCTCACTCCTTTTCGCTTTCTCGCTTTTTCACTTATTCACTTTTCGCTTTCCATTCACTCCCTATTGTTTGTTTGCATTGCATCACGCGGCGCGTTGTTACCTTGCCCACTTGTTTAGCCCCATCATTCACTCTTCCGACTTGAACCTTCACTCGATCCTCACTTTGCCAATCTTCTTCTCGTCCTCTGCTACTTGGCAGTTGTTTCGCGCACACCATTCACCATTTCTTAACGACGCATTCTGCAAAGAAAACCACCATGGCTCTTGAAGTTGCTCTACCAAAAAGCAAGGCTTTGACCTTATCTTCACTCGTCAAGCATGATGACATTATTACGGATGCGCTTATAGACCGCGTATGTTTACAAAGTCGCTCGATTCAAGCCAAATTCGCGACGCTGACCGCATGCTCCCAGGTTTACTACTGGACAACTATTCGCAAGAACCGTGCTAAGTACATGGGGATGCGTAGTATCCGGAACGAAGACATATCCGACATTCTACGCAAGACTGTCATTATCGGAAAAGATGCAGCCAAAGCTACTCAGCACATCCTCGACCTCAAGGGCATGACCGCCTATCTCCGCAGTCTTGACTCAGACCCCGAACGCGAACATTTTACGCGTCACCTCCGGAAATACGTAAACATGTATTTGCCAGACTGCCCGTTTGAGATCAACACGACCAATCGCTACACCATCACCAATTTTGAAGCCGCTGCCACCGCCAAAAAACAAATCAAGAAAGGGGATGTGATCAAATATTTGAGCGGGATTCAGGTCCCAATGACCAAGGAAGAAGAGAAACAGCTCGATGTCACAAGACGCGACTTTAGCATTGTCATGTCGAGCCGTAAAAAGACCCCCTCACTTTTCCTCGGACCTGCTCGTTTCGCGAATCACGACTGTAATGCGAACGCGCGATTGGCCACTCGAGGATCAAATGGCATGCAGATCGTAGCAACCAGAGATATTCAGGTTGACGAAGAAATTACAGTCTCTTACGGACAAGACTACTTTGGGGAAGATAATTGTGAATGCCTATGTGGCACGTGCGAAAGATTGCTGAGAAATGGATGGGATCCAAACAAGAAGGATCGGGACAGTGATGATGAAAATGATGATGACAACGAGGAGGAAAACAACCAAGATGGGATGAAGCAAGGAGAAAACGCGCAAGACAATCCGTATGAATTTCGAAAGAAACGCAAGTACGAAGCTGCCTTCGCCTCAGACTCCTCGGACGAGTCCGATCGAGCTGCGAAGCAAACCAAAGTGTCTCCAGTCGATACTATTGGTACTCCAACCCTTGAGTTACCATGCCAGCAAGTTGATCAAACTACCGAAACGTTTATCAAAATGGAGCGAACCAGCTCCGACTCAAGTAATAGCCCGCTGCCTTCCGCGACCATTGCTTGTAGTCAAGAAGTACCTTTGCTCAGTCCTCACAGACGTGCAATGATGGTCTATTCAAAAACCAGTCGAGACAGCTCCAGCACGGTTGATACTGGTGCACGCGAGTCTTCACAAACGTTTTCCGTTGATGGTGCGGGAACCAATTCCACAGCAGCGACGTCACCATCATTTTTTGACGAAGCACCCCGTCAATCTTTGCCTCCCAAATGCGGGATCCGCGTCTCACACGATGAGATAATAGTCGAGGCCGAAAACCTTGACAATCAATCGGTGCTTACAGATCTCAGCTCTACGTGTGAATTCGACGACACGTCTAGAACCATCGTCAAGCGCCGACGAACCCGATACCAATCAGCCATTCGACCGTCGAGCTCCCACAAATGTGCCGAGACCAGCTCCGACTTACCTCATAACAACACCTCTCAAAGCTCCAGAGATGGTGGTGAAGGCACAAACAAGCGCCGACCAGGTGATTACAATAGGACACCTACACTCCTTTCCCTCGCCTACTCACGATGGAATACTTGCACCAATGATACCTATGCTGGATCTGCTCTTCATTTCCCTGATGCTGCCACTTTGGTTCCTTTTCCTTCAAAGTCCAAAGCCCAAGCTCCTCAACAGACAAATCAACCACCAGGATGTTACGCATCATTTGAGAATGGCTGCGAACGGCCATTCGTCCAACAAGATGGCTATCTCACTCGTGCAGCGTGTCCAAGATGCGAGAGGCACATGATGCTGTACGGTTACGCTTGGCCAAAGACAGACAGGGAGAACAAAAAGGATGACGAAGAGCGCATTACAGACCACCGCACTGTGCACCGCTTTTTGAGTCCGGATAGCGAGCGGAGGAAGCGTAACGGTCTTCCTATGCGAACCGACGAGGATGACAACACTGATATAGACGAGCGATCAACGAAGAAGTCGAAGAAGAACGGAAAAGAAGTCATCAAGGACGCGATGAAAGCGATCAAGGAAGGCAGGATCACGAAGGGTCATCACAAAAAGGCGAAAGAGTTGGCAAGCAAATCGCACAAAAAAGCCATCTATCTGTCGCAGACCACAACGAAGAATGGCGCGAAGATGGGTCGGCCGCCGAAAAGCCACGGGGAGCCCCCCAAGGTGGAAAAACCGATCTTCACGAAGAGCGGGCGCGAGGTCATCAAGAAGGACGCGGCGCGCCCGAAGAAGGAAGAGAAAAACAAATACAAGCCGAGTCCATGGAAGGGATGGGTGTTTGTGGACGAGTAGATAGATACATGGGGGTCTCTCCGATGGCATGGAGCATTGAAATGGGGAATCATTGGTATTTTCTCTGCCCGCTTGTTTTTTTTTTTTTTTTTGGTAAGAGTGGGAATGCATTTCCGCGTTGGGCATTGTGCATTTGGGGGGGTTTCCCCACATTGTTGTACCACAGTTAATTGCGTGGAGCATGAACGTCGTTGAGATCTTGCCACATATTCTGTATATTGTAAGATTATGTAGAACAATCAGTATATTTTACTCCAGCTTCTGACGTGCATATGAAGTATCCATTTTGGAGCGTTTCCATTCCAATTCTGTATCAAGGAAAATCGTGTTCTATAATGTGGGAGACCCTCAGCATGGTGGCGTTGGTGTACGATGCGAGTGAATTGTGTCCAAAACTTTTAGTACTGGAATCTCCATGCTCTTTTCATTAGGGTCATCTCCACTCTACAATGCGTTTGAAACGATTTTGATCACAATAATCAGATAAATCGATGTCTCAAACTCCAATCTTGTAGAGGGGCGCCTGGTTGTAGTACTACACTTTTTTGTCACCCACTCGGTTAACAAACGTGTCTACCTTCGTCAGACCCGGTAAGTTATTGCGTCAAGTTACAACCTCTGTGAATGAACTGTCATAATCCATGACCAAGGAGTAATGCCACTTTGACGACGTCATTGGACGCCGTAACACACCCTCCGACTTCACCGGATACCTCTGTATATGGGCTGTTAAAGATCAACGCAGTTGAAATGAAGCGCAAATGCTAGAGACAATTCGCAAAAAGCAGTGAAATCGAAAAATTCTGCTCTCTTCTGATCATATGACCCGTGATATCGAAACTGAGTCGCTGGCATCCCACAGATGTCCCTTTTTCACTTACTGTTGGCTGGTGGCCTGTCCTCTAGACTGGTCAATCCATTTGCCAACGCGAAACTAGGGGTGGAAAAAAGGGTACCTGCCAACATCATCTCTACAATGTTAACACTCAGCAATTTGAATTCATAGTTAAGTCATTGCATTTCCTTTTCTATCTTGTAATTCTGCTTGATTGCTGTAAAGTACCAATTGTCTCTCGCTAGACGAGAGAGTGCCTCTCATTACTTAAACTCTCCCAATTCGTTTCATACCCTCTCCAATATACCCTCTTAGCATTGTCTCATATATCCGCTCATCAGCTTCCATTTTCTGATTCTTCTTGGCATTCTTCGTTTAATTCCTAGTCTTAAAACCCCTCTTATCCCTGCCAGCCCTCACGTAAAAACCCCAGTTACAACCCACCTGAACATGCACACCTTCACGCGTCCCTCAATGGAGAAGCCGCCAGAAACATTCTACTCCCGCCGCCTTTCTCATCCCGTCTCCCCCAGCCTCGTGCGCTCCCGCACCTCCCACCACCTCCGCCTAATCCTCTTCGTCTTTGTCGCAACCATCACGGGCGTCCTCGTCACAATCAGCATCGCCACGCATGCCTGCGTTGCCACTAACCCAATCGCTCCAGGATTCCACGGTCCCCGCGCCGCGCTGTCATGTTTGTGGGCCAGCAGAGACAAGGACCTCTCATCAGTAACGTGGGCGGAAGCCCCTGTTGGGGTCGTCGAAATCACAAAGGGGGAAGAAGGGGAGAAGAAGGAGGAGGAGGAGCAGGAGCAGGGGGTAGCGCACGCGAAAGCAGAGGAAGAGGCCACGGAAGAAAAGGGACCAGCCAACAAGAAGGGGGATGAGGGACGGAGGGAAGGGGAGAGTCCAATCCCTGCAAAGGGCGGACAGGAAAGGAAGGAAGAGAAGGGCTCGACGCATGCAAAGGGTAGGTGGAGAGGGTGGCGTTGCGGAAGGGGAAGGTGGAGGAAGGCGGCGCATGTGCTACGTGCAGAGGGAGAGGAGGATGAGAGAGATCAGTGGGATGAGATGAGGAAGACTGCTGCGTGGACGGAAGATGTTGAGGCTTGATTCGCTCTATGCCGAGCGGAGCTGTGATGAGGCATGGGTCGGAGTCGATGAACCGTATAACCGCAGTCGGAAAAGCTCTCTGCGAGACTGAGTACCGAATTTCCGAAGGCTTCTGGCTTGATTATGACGGCATTTGTATGTTATTATACCAACAGCTCTGCAAGAGCGAGTTGCTCACTGTCGACGCGCTGAGATTCTTGGGGACTTGTGTGAGAAAAGATGGGATGATACTATCTTGCAGGCAAAAGTCGACCATGGAGTTTTTGAATAGAATTGATAACGCCTATAGCGCATGTCCCAAAGAAATCATCGTTGTAATTTGGACTCCAAATAGTCATACGTTGTCGAGAAATTCAATTCGTCCTTGTAGTTGATCTAAACAACCAGACGGCCGAACGTGCTATCGCCTGCCCCTCCATTTTAATAGTCTTAAAGCAGTCAAACAGAAAACAATGAATGAGAAGAATAATGCTGATGCGGATCCGATTTTAATGTTCCAAAGCAACGTCAAAAGCAGAAGAAACAGATTGTTCCACGGCCAAAAGCATGGAATAAGGTTGCGATGACTAAGCACTCGTCCGGTGGGCAATCATCGTTGGGTTTACCTTCAGGTCTCCCCTTATGTCTTACCACTAACAAGCTGACGATCGATCTTCCTTTTCATGAGCCTCTCACACTCTATCCTGCTCTGTGTCTTTCGGAGAGAGCATATCGCTCGATGTGTAGCTCTGCAAGAAGTGAACGCCTTCTCAAGATCTGTGCGAATCCTCACCTACATATTTGACGGGATGCTGTAACTCAGTCGCAAGGCAACCTCTCTAATCAAAACGTGATAACAGCCTCTATGTTGTATTGCTTTATAAACGCTTCATGTACTACGGTTCAATGCTAAGTATGGTGCAATTTCACATGACCCAACGCTGCCCTACTTCCCAAAGTGCTTCCGCCCATTTCCCTATCATTCTACTTTCGCGCAAAAGGCTGCAAACTTATTTGTGATAGAATTACTTACACGTGCATTGCAAACAGTATTCTCTATGTTTTGCTTCTCAGCACGAGCGGCTTCTTCAATCGAACCCTTTTTTGGACAATCGACCACTTTTATCTGCCGACGAAAAAGACAATCCAAGCAAAAGTAAAGAGGAGAAATCCAAGTCAATGGACTTGGCTGGTACATGTTGCGCGGGATACATAGATACCGATAGGTGGGCTGTTCTTGGGGAAGAACTATACGGACCTTTCAAACAGGAGCTCATTTACAAAATCTTGTTTAAAGGATTTCTATTCAGCATACAAAGATCGCAGCATGAGGCGAGGGCAAGGCTAGGCACAGTTGATAATCCCTAATCTAGCGCGTAGGTAGAAGCTTGAAGGGTTGCACCGTAAGTCCATTTCTTGTTTAACTTCTGTCTCTGAGATTTCATTCCAAGAAGACCCCAAGAAACGCCCCGAGTCCGACTTTTCTTTCCCCGAGATGTTTTGATAGTGGCATTTGAGTTGCACGTATGCGTGAAGATCGCCTGGGCATGGAGCGCGAGTCTCATATTAGGGATTGATAACTGGCAAAGAAATGCGATTGGAAGACGTATCACGGAGTCATTGTGCAAACCTTTTCTGCCCTCTAAGGTGGAAGGAATCTCCGATTGAATCATTTAGTAGGTCTTCTATGCAGAGAATGTATTCTAAGAATGCTCTCGGTCCAGCATAACAAAATGCTGCTCTATGCGACTGGTTTGCTCCGATCACCGTCGCTGCTGAGCAAGGGGA
Organism: Astrothelium macrocarpum; assembly: GCA_021030915.1. Lineage (NCBI taxonomy): Eukaryota > Fungi > Ascomycota > Dothideomycetes > Trypetheliales > Trypetheliaceae > Astrothelium > Astrothelium macrocarpum. Next base: position 197,002 of record JAGEMR010000043.1, on the reverse strand, counting down.
ACCTTGCACCAAGGTGTGTAACATAGAAAGACGATTAACAGAATGGCAGCAGAAATGGCCTTGGTCGCGCCCTCAGCGTCAAAAGGTGACACAAATGTCCTTTTATGTTTTCATCTCAGCTTCAGATTCATGTTCTGGTTTTGGTTTGGTAAGGTAATGCACTAATATAGTGGCCGAAGATGGTTGGACCTCTGCTCCCTGGCACGGCTTATATACCAACGCCTCGTACCAATTGCGGGGAAGGATGCCACACCAGAATAGATGAAGTATACAATTCACATGCCACACTTTGTGAAGATCCTCGGATACTTCTGTAATAAAGAAAAGCAATGTCCATGTTAAAACATGCACTGGCTTGAAATGCTGGACGACATCTGTAACGGCACGGTACAGTCATGCTTGATCAAGCTTTTACGTACACAAGTCCCCTTTCCGTCGTTATCTTTGTCTTCTTTTGTATCATTATTGTGCAAATATGGGTGAAGATTAACTATGCACGTAACTGGAAGTCAATCGGAGGGGCGTCTGCCCCAACACTGGCAAGTAATGCCATCACTGGTAGTCTATTTCATTCCTGATCAAGTGTTCTTGAAAGTAGTTCTTACCTTTGACTAGCTCTTCCTGTCTTCATTAAAGGGGGCAAAGCCCATTTAGATAACCGACTTCTGGACTGGTTTAATAAGATGGTGGATCAGGGCACCACTGAAAGCCCAAACTGCGTGCAGATTTCATTGACCGGAGGCACACATTATTTCATTACGCGCGAGCCTGAACATATCAAAACCATACTCACCGGCAAGTTCGCGGATTTTGGAAAAGGGCCGGAATTCCATCGGATTTGGAGTCCTTTTCTGGGAGACTCCATCTTCACGACTGATCACGAACAATGGGCCCAGAGCCGCAGCCTTATCAGGCCCATGTTTATGAAGAGCCGGGTTAGTGACCTTGACATATTCGAGAAATGGACGAGTGTCATGATGAGCAAATTTCCAGAGTCAGGGCAGACCTTTGATATCATGGACCTATTTTACCGCATGACACTTGATGTGACAACAGACTTTCTGCTTGGAAATAGCATTGATAGCTTGAATAACCCTCAAGCCAAATTTGTTGAGGCTTTCTCGCACGTGCAACGCATGCAGATGCTCTTCACTGTGCTCGCGTACGTTCCTCTCGACTGTTGCTATAATTAATTAGCACAGATGGTGAGGGAATTCGAAGCTGACTCGGGATGCTAATATAGACCTATCGAGTATCTTGTACCGCATGGCTCGTATAAGCGCGGCATCAAGGTTATTGAAGATTTCATCATTCCATTTATCGATCGCACCCTCGCCTTGCCACAATGGCAGCTCGACAAGCTGTCCAGCTCCGAAAAGGACTTTTCCTTTCTTCATGCGCTCGCCAGCCATACTCGAGACCCTAAAGTCATTCGTGATCAGGTTATTGCAGTGCTGCTTGCAGGACGCGATACGACAGCTGCCACACTTTCGTGGACAATATACGAGGTTTCTCGGTACCCAAGAATTTGGGCGAAGCTCCGCCAAGAGACATTAGACGTAGTCGGTCCAGAACGGATGCCCACGTATGAAGACCTGAAGAGCATGAAGTACCTAACTCACACAATCAATGAGACGCTCCGACTATATCCGGCAGTTCCTTTCAATGTCCGTTTCGCACTAGCCAACACTACACTTCCCGGTCATGCAGGTCAGCCCGACATTGCCGTCGTAAGAGGTGACGGGATCATATACTCCACGCTTGCTATGCAGCGTAGGTCAGACCTGTATCCGCCAACGTCGGCTGACTTCGCGGATCCAGCCACCTTCTCACCTGAGCGCTGGGATTACTGGAGCCCCAAGACCTGGCAGTATGTGCCGTTCAATGGCGGGCCTCGGATATGCGTGGGCCAGAATTTTGCCTTGACAGAAATGAGCTTTGTGATGGTACGGCTGCTGCAGCGGTATGTAGGCTTGGAATATCGTGGAAACTGGAGCGAACAGTTTCACAAGGCGGAAATCGTGGGAACACCGGGGCAAGGAGTACCCATTACTTTGCATCATGCAAAGAAATGAGTCAGAATGTTGGCTTGTCGCTTCTGTACGATTTCACAATGATTTACGAGGGGAGTTTACGAATCATTGGAGCATCAGAAGTCTCTGACAGGGTTCACGACCTCAAAAAGGGAGGTGAAGCCAGAGGCAAATGGCGGTAAAGTTGTTCTAAGCTTTGTATCCATGATTTTTCTAGCAAATAGTTAGTGGACTGACATCGTGCATCTCCGATCACAATTGCATCCACAGCACGTGAATGCATTGTACCAGAGGATTGATATTAGTGGTGGACTTATGCGTCAACAGACTAACCCATCTCTATATCTTGCGGACATCATGGTAGTGTCTTAAAACGTAGGAGAAAAAGATTACTAACCTTGGCTCATATCCTCGGTCCTTCGCGACATTATTGGTATTTCATTCGTCAAAGGCCTGTAAGAGCCTCATAAGAAGACGTTTCCGACCAGTGGGGGCCAAAGTCCAATGCTTTCATTGGCTGCATTGCTTTTTTAAGCAGCAATATAGGCTATGCGGCACAAGCTTAGTGTACCGGTACCTGCGCATCAGTCTTGAGATTTTTGTGCCGCCCCACTTTTACCTCGCCGAGTATCTCATGCATGACTCGATGAGGCCCGGCTGAGAGGTTTCTGGCATAAGGCTGCTTTGCCGAAGCCGCATCTCGCTAGCTTATTTTATTAAGCATTGGCTTCACTCAATGTTCATCCGATATCGTAAAGTAATGGTTACCTATTCTCGCCGGTCTTATTGTTCTGATCTTCGATCTTCAGTCATCGATGATAATTCGACGATACAATCGTGGCCATGCTTATCAGAGCTTACGAGGTAAACCCTAAGGCACACCTCGTCTATGCGGATTTGGAATGCCCGAGTAGGGAATGAAAAAAGCAAGTAAAATCACCTGTCTGCGGCAGGAGAAAATGAGCCACCTGGATGGCCAGATCCGGAGACCAGATTGTTACAGGTCTCAAAAAAAAACCAGAGATCTTCTTAATCTATTCCGATCTTGCGCGCTTGCCAACACAAGAAGCAAGGCGCGCAGCTGAGTATGCTCAATGTGTGAGCAAAGCGGGCTAGACTACTGCAGTGTTCATCTTCGTGGCGCGAAGCGGTTCGCCGCTGACGTTGGCGAAGTTGTCATATTCGGTGGCTTTGCTGAGTAGGATGGTACGAAGACGAATGAAACGGGAATCTGGCAGCCCGTGGCTTCTAATTATCATCCACGTGGAGCTTATCGTAATGGATTGTTAAACCTTGTGGTTAGCTACTATTTAGATGGGCGTTGCTGAGTGGTGCTGTAGGCGCTGATTTCACTTTAACGAGTCATTTTATGTTGGGCGGTAGGGCATACCAAGACTTGGTTCTTGAATGGTTTCAACGGAACCAGTGACAATGGTATCAGTTCCAGCGTTTTCAGATACTAGACAGTATGCACTCAGTAGTACCTCTATAATCCGTTTCTGTATCACGAAATTTTCGTTTTCAACTCTTCCCTAATTTGACTATTCTTCGTAGACAGTAGGGTAATATCATCAGACATTTGTATGACTTCAAAAGCTTTTATTGGGTTGCTCGATGATTGTACCCTTGTGATGCTGATTGAGCGTGAAATCGTGATCACAGGTAGCTGGGTGTCTATAGAGAGGAAACTCACTTCGTGCTCGGATTGCCTAATTCAGACGCTGGGATTCATCAAAGCTTTTCTGGTTTTGATCAATTTAAACTCTTACATCTGGATCTTCTGTGTTTTGCTTTTCACCGTAGTGCTTGGTTTGGCTCATGTCTTCAAATGGTCTGCTTTCTAAATTGATTGCTTGGCTACTACCAATGAATATAAAGGCATGCTGACAATACTGGATAGTTTAATTAAAGGAGAGTCTCTTTAGCAACTGACCGACGCCTGCAAACATCTAGTTTTAGCGGCAGAGACTAACTTCGCGGTCGGCTCTGAACTCGATTGGTGTTGAACCCTAACAACACTACAACTCCCCACAGCTCATCACTTTCGTTCCTCGCTGCATGCCTAGGATTATCTTTGCCAAATCCCATTACAACGTTTATTTGGATCGTCTTCCTCAACAGTGGTGTTATCCAATTTTGTAAAGCCATTTGGTCAGACTACTGCTTAATCGCTTATCGCTTAAGGATTTTTCGCTTTCTCCGTTCGATTTCTCAGTGATTTCATCCTTATTTGAATCTGTCTTTGAAGTCTGTTCACTAAACGAACGCCCAGAGAACTTCATAAACTTTGATGGTGTTGAAAATTGATCCCACTTCCAATTGAACCCATCCACTTTGCCATCTGCTGATCTTGTAAAGGCCAAAATGCCAACTTCGTAATAGTCCCAGTCGAGCCATCCTCCACGAAGCCAATCATCACGCGTTGTAGGCATGTAGCTATACTGATCCCTGCCGTAGAATTCTAATGGCAAACAAACATCCTTTCGATTCATTTCGGCAAATAGTCTGTGTACTTTTTCTCCAAGACGAACGGATATCGTGATTCCAAGTCCTCGGTAATTACCAACGAATTCTTCCAAAGGCGATTCGGGATCATCCATCTTGCGATTCTCCAGCCATTCGCGCATAATCACCTTGTAAAATTCTTCATGACGTTCTTTTGTTTCCAATTTGATGAGCGGTCCGATATCTTGACGAGGCAGAAGGTCAAAAAGCTCTTGTATATATAACTGAGCGGTAAAGTCGGCAGCATCGCCGAGGTTTAGCCCGTTGCAAAATACGACAACGGCACTCTGGGTCTCAGGAAAAGTATTGACCGAAGTACTACAGCCGATACCAAGTCCCGTATGCTTAGATATTTCGATCTGCTTCTGAGCAGAATCTTGTCCAAGGATATATCGGTTTGCAATGCAATCACCGTGGAAGATTTTTTCGTTGTATGAACCCCAGCTAAGTTGGCACGATGGGATTACTGCCTTCATCCAGCCAAGGTGAAATTGAGAGGTGGTTTGAAATTGGTCATTGTGAGGTCTGGTCCAACATGCGCCGTTGCGTATTCCTTGCATTTGTTTCAGAGGGTTGAGTTCTGTGTCTTTGAGAAATTCTGGCTGCTGGGAGAGTTTCCCGATCTCCTTTTTTTCTGCAGCCATCGTTGCAACACAGAATTTCAATGTATCACTCACAGAGATTCTTATACCGAACGACGCTAGCACTGGAGTGTTCTTCTCAGAGGTCCATTCATGTTCCAAATGTGCCCAATCGCCGTTTTCTAGCTGTACATAGGGAACAGCAAGATTCGTGCTTCCAGCTAGCTGCTCTTCATCAACGGCGGTATGGAACATTTTTAGTGGTTTTAGGATCCTGTCCTTGAGAAATTGCGAATATCGAATTCCAGTGACTTGCTGCACCGCCATTGCTATGATTCCGTAACCAATGTTGCTATATTCCCAGCTACATTCACCACTATCCTGCTTAAAGGAACTGGCAGGTGCATCTCTTACGGCTTCCAAAAAGTCCTCTTCTGGTAAAATGACTTTTCCATAGGGACCTATCATAGATACCACTGGATTCGAAAGGCCAGCGGAATGCCTCAGTATGTCTACGAAGGTCGCCTTTTCTCCGATAAAGGGAGCTTTAGATGTCTTAAAAGCAGGTAAGTACTCGGACACGGGGTCATTCCAGCTTAATTGGCCCTCCTCTACGAGGATACCAACGCTTGCAGAGACGAAGAACTTGGATATTGAGCAGGCCATGTACAATGTTTCGATATCTGCTAGTCTCTCACTTTCACGGTCACGTTCGCCAATGCTATGTTGATAAAGGAGCTTCCCGTCGTGTACGATGCCAACCGAGATTGAGGGAACCTTACAGCGTTCCCGGATACTCTCAATTTGGGTTTCAACGGTTTGTAAACGTCCCAACATCTTAGGGTCTGTGAGCAGTGAATGGAAAATCTGGTGGAAAAGACCCAACGTACATTCTGCCAGGATGTCTGTGCTGCCATGTCACTTCATAAAGCTGGACGCAAGGACTAAAGAGGGATGCTAGGACGCGGCAACATATGAAAATCCCCTGGATTGAATCAGCTATGCACATAGCATAATTATCTGCACAACTTCTTAATGAGGCTTTTGCCCCTTTTGGAAGTATAGAGAACTAACGGACCTATGGTGACGAAGAACCAGCGACATTCAGAATAATAAGACCTTTCCGAGCGCTAATTCCGTATCCTAGACTTTTTTGAGCCGCCAAATGTTAGAACCTGAGGTGTGATCGGACATGGAGCCCGGGGGGGAACAAGCATTCTGCAGCGAGTGCGCATTTTTCGGAGCGCCATGGCATCGGGAAAAAGCACAGCTCCTTCACAGTGCTGCATGCAGCTCAAGATAGAGAAGTGGAAACGAATCGTAGCTGGATCTGTGGGAGGGCACTGCTGAACGGGCCAGACCCACAGAGCACGATGTCTAAGCTAATTTGGAGGCGACGTAACCCTTGCAAGGCAAAACAAGGCAGCCGCGGTTACTCGGACCACTTTCTGACGGGTCGCCCGGAAGAAGCAAGACGCTCGGGGTAGTTATTCCGCCCATGGACGCGGCATTAAAGTAACATCCTATCTGATAGGTGCTATCTCAGCCGCAGTCAATCATCACGATTGCAATGAAGTTGCGCAAAGACGAGGCTGTTGGGCATGAACAACTCAACGTGCATATGTGCTTTGTATCCTACCTGGCAGTCTGTCGGGCGAGGTATAAAGGGACACGTATCGAGCATTTCGCAACATGAACGGGAAACTCGCGCCCGTTAGAGGAAGTGTTCTTACCAGCGGTTCATAGGCGTGACCGTGAAGCAAGTAAGTTACGACGTTTTCAACCTGTCCAATGTTACTCACTTCTCCAGCGACAATTACCAGCAGCAAATGCAAGCATCACAATCGAGCTCGTCGGACATTGGAGAAAGCGAAAACAATAACTGAGATACCTCTGTGACTCCAACATGAGTCCACCTGATAGTGAAGGGACACCTGAAGAGAGCACGAGCGGCGGTGGCGCCGGATCCGGTTCTGGAGGTGGCTCTGGAAGTGGCACTACTGGGGGAGGAAGTGGTGGTGGGGGAAGTAGTAATGGAGGTACTGGTTCAAGAAGGGACGATGACAACGAGAGTGGCGATAAAGACGAGGATTAAGCCAATTCCAACCGAAGTCACCATGCATCTTCTACAGGGAGCATTTCCAGGCTGGTGAATGCCCGATGGCTGCATGCGGCATAACGTTGGGAGAGAGCAGATCACAATGCAAGGCAGTAGCCTTATCTGACCGTTTCATTGGAGAAATTGGCTTCCTGGGTTTGTTATGGCCAAACTGATGGCATTACGTGTCAACAGCTTGTCTCTGATCCAATACGAATGAAGTTACGAGTAACGACGATACGCTGGGCTACACTTAGCATCGGGCGAAATGGAGGAGCATTGCTCTTCTCCAAGAGCCTCAAGTTTCATATGTTTAAGGCACTGTTTAGTACTAGAAATTGCTCTCTGTGAATTGATTGTTTTTCTTAACACAATGTCTGTCGAATCCGAGGAGTTTGTGGTCGCGTTGCAAAAGTCTTTTGGTGTCAACAGAAACGAAGCCTCGTCTATGCAGGCTGCTGTTACTAGTGACCAAGATTTAGTTTGCTATGCCTCATACTTACGTCAACGATATGGTGAACGTAAGGCTGAACGATTTCGCCAACAATTTGAACCCTTCTTCACCTCTCTACAGTCGTTCTCAGAAGTTGTAAAGGTCTGTCTCGAGGGTAGTTCTATAACAGTGTCGCTAGCCTGGGCAGGAGTGTTCTTCATGCTAGAGGTACCGTATTCCCCGCAATTGTAATCAGCCTAAAGGCAATCAAGAGTCATATTTAGCTTTCAATTTCGAATGAAGAGATGAGAAAAGTGCCAGATCAGGAGACGACGTAGAGAAGCAAAAGCAATTGAGGGATATACATAGTTGACCAAAACTATCACACCGTCTGGAGCCTATCCTGATACTGCAGTTATACCAAAGATTGGCTCCTCAATATGTATTTCATTTGTGTTATAATAGAGAGACATATGCAAGTCCTAGAGCGTCTCGGGCAAATGAAAGTGTCTTGCCGTGGTTCTGGCGCACTCATCACCTGTACTTCCCTAACTTCGTCATAGTACTACCAATGTTACGCAAGGATCTTACTGACTGATGTATAGGTAGTAGTACAGTACACCAAAACTCTTCAACAGGTTTCTGAGATATTTGATTGCATCAAACACAGCCTGTCGAGGTTCTCCTTTTATTGGACGAAATTGGTTGAGAACGCTCAGGGTTGTTCTGATCGTTTGAAAGTCACTTTGAACGAGTATCATAAGGTGATATTCGGGATCCTTCGTGACGCCGTCAAGTTCTTCAGGCGGAGTACAATCAGTAAGTCTGCTTTGTGCGTGGACGAGCCGAAGCTGAATGTCTAGCGAACGTCTTCTCTGCGTCATTTGGACGCGTACGCAATCAATTCGAGCGACGACAGCTGACAAAGTTAAAGGATTTGGTTGCAGAAGTGGATGTCGAAGCTAGAGTTGCTTTCTATGAAATCCAAGAAAAAGTGCAACAAACCCGTCACCAACAGCTGCTCCACAGGCTGTCTTTGAAGGACGCATCTATGCTTCACCGCGAAGATCCGTTCAACAATCTGCCAACGTTGCGGAATCCCTGGTTCCACGCGCGCGAGTTAGAAATTCGAAGACTCCGAAGTCGATTGAAGCCTGGCCGTCCCCCAGAAGAACTTGCGGTTGCGTGCCTTTGTGGACTTGGCGGGGTCGGAAAGACCCAGATTGCCTTGGAGTTTGCACATCGGTCTATCCAAGAATATTCCATCATATTATGGATTGCAGCAGACACTTCACTTAAAATTAATGATTCATTTAGCAATATTGCGCATGTCACTGGGCTTGCGGGTGACACAATCCAAAATCCTAACCAATTGAGAGAAATTGTGAAGAGATGGCTGCTTAAAGGTCCCAAAAACGGTATGTCATATGAATTATGCGTGCATAGCTGCTGCTGAGTTTCTATAGGTCCATCCACTTCTGCTAAACAGTCCAACTGGCTGATGGTGTTTGACAATGTTGAAGATTTTGACCTACTCCAGTCATCGTGGCCTACTGGCGCGAAAGGAACCGTCATATTGACAACACGAAGTCAAGGCGTAGCACGTCGATTCACAAGCTTTGACGGTATAATTGACATACACTGTTTCTCCATAACTGATGGCCAAGAGTTTCTTTTGCGTCTGATCAAGGATTCTGAGGGGAATAACGTTGCCGAACAAGAACTGAAAAACGTTAAAGAGATTTGCCAAACCGTAGGATGCCTACCATTAGCGTTAGATCTTCTGGGATCCTATATTGCAAGCTGTGGGATTTCGATTACACAATTCTTGGAGATGCACCCTGAATTTGAGCGAGAAATTTTGTTTGATGGTAGTATGAAGTTGGACAGCGCCCAAAAATATCAGAACTCTATCAACACGACGTGGACACTAGCAGGTATTCGCTCAACTTGTGATCCTGTCGCTGAGGAAAAGTCTCGCGTCATGATACAAATGATCGCCTTCCTCGACGTCTCAGGGGTACCACTGCTGCTTTTTCAACGGAAATGTACAGAAGACATGTGAGTTCTTTCTCTATCTTACGGATTGCACCAGATCTTATGAGCTCTCGGAAATGTTCGAATTACTTGTCTACGTTCTTATTAAAATATGTTAAGACCTGGTCCCCCTAGATTGACCTGTTTAGGCTGTTTGAAGGACCTGATTTGCTATCCGAGCTCCCAATGCTAGAGAAGCTCTTGCAAAGTCCGTTTAATGGAACTAAAGAGTGAGTAGATTAGTAATAGCATAATTGCATCACATTCACCCGGTCTCCAGGCTCAACACCTCGCTCGCTGTTCTTCGTCAGAAATCCTTGGTTGACAGAAACCAAAAGAATGATCAGATTTCTTGTCATCGACTGGTTCGGATTGCTGTTTTGGAGGAAATGAGTTCTGGAGAAAAGCTCGAGATCTTCAATAGGTTGTTGTTCATCCTAAACGCAGCTTTTCCCCATCACCCCGACGGCGAGCCACTGCATGGAGCGTGGAAATCTTGTGGGGAGCTGTCTTGTCAAGTACTTGCCCTACTGGATACCTATGCTTGGTACAATGATGAGCTTGGATGTCCGATACTGCTATGTGAGATAGCGACCCGATGCTCATGGTATTCCTGATCTTCCAGTACAGTTCCTTTCCACTGATTGTATTATAGGTTTTTCGTAGAGAAAGGTCAATACAGAATGGCACAAGATATTTCCCAGAAAGCAAATGCCATCTGCGACAAAGCTATTCGGACCGGGATTCACCCTGGCTATAGCACCTGGTTCGTCCGAGATATGTCGACATACTTGTACAACGTACAAGCTTCTGCCGAATTTGAAATGACTTCTCCCGACAGCTCTCTTGCTTTGCACACCAAGATCCGAGATATCCGAGAAAAAAACAAGCGACTTGGCAATCTCAGCGATCAAATGTGGATCGAAGCGGCCAATGGTAATATCGCTGTATCTCTAATGGCGGAAGATCAGCCAGCTAAGGCTCTACCGATTTTGCAAAATCTGCTTGAACGTAATGACTTGACAAGCAACATAGACAACTATTACCTCAACAACATGAGCCTATGCCTGAGATTGCTTGGTAGATTAGATGAGGCACTTGAATATTGTGAAAAGGCTCTGGCGGCAGCACGAAAGCTTCGAGGCGAGGGAAGCATTTCAACAGCTTTGTAAGTGTGAAGCTTGCATAAGTTTACATTGACCCACTAAAGCTATCGAAAGCGAAATTCTCCTTTCCCACAGAATCGGGACTGACGTGAGCATCTCTCTAGATCTTTGTTCCACCTTGGCAATATCTATTGGAACCAATACCTGTCCGGGCAAATCTCTCATGAGAAAGCAGTTGACGCTTTCGAGAAGTGCCTCTTGATTCGAACGCACTTGATGCCTCTTCACCATTACACAGCCTTTACGCTGCATAAGTTGGGCAGTGTCCTGGTCGCTCACGGAGATCTTGGTGTATCCATGTACGGCTCTCCACCCCGATTTCCAAACGCAGCTAACTCTTTAAATAGCGGTTTTTTTGAAGACGCACTTGAGATTCTGAAAACCAGCGAGTGCCATCCTGGGGCTGTTTGTCGGACTGCGTTTGCGCTTTCCGAGACATGCGGTCGCTTGAACAACTACCATACTGCTATGCAGTACGAGCTGGAGGGCATAGGCTACCGAAACCGGATCGACCCCTTGATGGGAATTGAGCTGAGTATGAAATCCCAGGATTACGATAAATTTGTTGGAATTGCACATCGGTAGGAGAACTTTGGGGCTACTTTTGATACAATACTCGGTCATGAAAGTCCTTGAGAGTTAATTTAGAGGGGTTTAAGACACGTTCAACAGACCCAAGTCTCAATCATGATTCTTGGTAGATAGGTAAGCGCAGGACCACTGAATTAGCAGTCGCTTGTCTGTAAGCTCTTCTTGCCGTCTGGTTAAGCAACCTTGGTAGCTCTTAAAGGGCCGTCCACCTATATATAAAATGTATTGGATATAGAGGCCGCAAAGAAGCAACGAAATTGTAAGACCTGCCATGATTTATAGGTGCTTTCTTAAAACTTCCTAGTGACGAAGTGGCCAACGAAGGTGCACGTAGTAGGCAAAAGCAAAAGTGCAAGATGAAAAGATAGAGATATGGTTATTTCGCATGTTCTATCCTCTAATGGGTTAAGTCGGGTAGTATTGGTGTTGGCCAGGCGCGCGAATGACGATGCTGCTTCAGCATATTGTTCCATTTTTGCTCATTGCAGCACTCTCACAAACATAGGACCCATGGCTGAGCCTCGGTGTTTTTTTTTCTATATACTATGTTAGGGTCATGCTTGTTCATCTAACACGTGCAACTTGAGCTGCATGATTTTTGAAGAGGAGCCATGGAATTCACTCAATGCATCTAGATGAGCGGAAATCATTGTGATTAAGTCTTGTCGAATCTGAACAATAGGAATGCGTTGGATGAATCCGAGGTGCAGAGTGGGCCCTTTCGTCAATAGTACCTCATCACCATTACTCGGCGAATCGTTCACGCAATACATCGTTTTCTCCGGGTACTTGATGAGATCGCCCTGGCATGCATTCATCTTTCCAGTGAGTTTCATGTCGTCGCGGAAAGTCGGGGGCACAAATGTTGTTCAGGGACCAGTTCATGTATAATTTGGCCTCAGGAGCTGAGCTCTGGTGTTCGCGTCGGAAGGGAAAGAGCATATGGCAGGCTCGCGTTGCTGTTCAAGTAACACCGTGGATGTTCTTGCTTATGATATCGGACTCTACAATCCAGAGTTCTGACATATAGTTGAATGGATAAGAGTAACGGCCGAAGTTGCTGGCGTAGTACGATTTCAGCACGTTCGTCTCGGCATGATGTGCTGAGACTTAGGCTATGTCCTGATTTATAGAGGTCCGAGAAGGTTTCCTATCGTCCTACAAGACGTGAAGGGTAACGGTTATGTAGTCCGTAGTTTTATATTCGATGCATTGCGGTGCTCGCTCTGTATCGTTCCTAGTCTTTGTCAAAATTGAGACGGCGATCCTCGCCATATGCCATGAACTTAAAGCAATCAGTGACCTGAGCAAAGAAAGGATTCAGGTTCAGACATGAGCTAGTACATAAAGACACAGTGGACAAACCGCCAATGCGATACTGTGAGAGCCGCCAATCTTAACGCCTATGTACCATGCCAAGTCGCCGATGGAGACAATGGATGCAATTCTCACGACATGCAGCATGGGCTATAACCCAATTGAATCGTTTATGAGCGACAGGTAAAAATTTAATAGGTCCAGCGTTATGGCAAGACTGCTGATGTTGGGAACACAAAAGATCATGTTGATATCGTGCTCTGGTAACACAACCTAGTAGTATTTCATTGAACAGGGATGCTCTGGAGCCTTCTCTATAGCTTGGAGGTACTTGGGACCACTGGCTACCTCCTTCATGCCGGCGCTCTTTAAGGTATCTCGATCAGACACGTCATCCGCTAATGAGAACCAGGATTGATCGAGGGCTTTAAGAGAAGAGGGGAAGAAAAGTGTGAGAGAACAAGGAAAAAGAAAGGAGAAGACAAGGAAAGGATCGAGTTTGTACCTCACAAGACCTCTCGGTTAGCTGATGTGACCGCTCAAAACTTGATGCGACCTAAACCCCTCAAAAATTCTCTCTAAGTGACCTCTCAACTCACTTACCTGACCTCTCATTCAATCTCTAAGTTCATCGAATATACTTGAAAGATAATAAGAATACATTTAAAACATATTAAGGATATGTTCTAAGATTTTGAGAGATAAAATGAGAGGTCAGATGTGCTATCTGACCTCTTGAGATAAGAGGTCGGAGCAGCTCTGGATTTCGAGAGGTAGAATCAGCTAGTGGAGAGGTCAGCTCAGCTATAACCTGGAAAGGATCCGGACCACATCAGCTCGGCGATCAAATGTTGAAGGGATTACGGTCTCGAACGATGCAACCTATTGGGGCAATGTCAGCACGTGACGTCGTGGGGACTTGGCGTCCTTCTTTGGTGGCGTCCATTTGTAAACCTGCTTGTTATCTTTTTAGATTGATCGTCTGTCACTTACCTACATAGGGGTTGCCGCACGCTTGGTCGTTGGCGAATAAACATATAGCAGCGCTGTCAGCGGACGAGCATTCTGCAGGCGAAGCCATTCCTGTTCATGATCTGGACGTGTCCGCTGCGCGGCGCAGACGCCATGGACGAGCTGTAACTTCCTCGATCCATCTATTTGCTGGCGCTCGAGTGCTTGTGGGATGAAAGCGATCAAAAATATCGAGACTGAACGTTGTCCGACGCAACATCACTACCCAGCATGTTACCAATTTCGATTGACACGCTCTTCATTTGGGCGTTCTGGCTCGGTGTCATCTATGTTCCCACGCTTGCTGTCTATCGACTATACTTTGCTCCCGTTGCTGAATTCCCTGGTCCTAAACTCGCTGCCTTGACTTTGTGGTGCGTAAGTGGGGACGCGACGCTGTGACGAAGGTTCTGACGGAGTTCTAGGTACGAGTTCTACTACGATGTAGTGCTCACAGGGCAGTACACCTTTCATATTAAGAAGTTGCACGACAAGTACGGACCGATAATTCGCATCAATCCGTACGAGCTACACATCAACGACCCGTCCTACTATAATATCCTCTACGCCTCAAGCGCCAGCGGCGAAAAACGTGACAAGTGGGGTTGGTTCACCAAGCAGCTTGGCACGCCCAGATCTATGTTCGCAACCACGGGCCACGATCAGCACAAGCAGCGCCGAGCAGCTCTTAATCGTTTCTTCTCCATGGCTAGTGTGAGGAGGCTGCAGCCACTATTGGATGAGCGCCTTGAGCAGCTCCTCAATCGCATGCGAGAATCTAGGGCCTCAGGAAAGCCGATTGCTCTGGAATATGCTCTGGCTGCCTTTACGAACGGTATGCCAATATTTGGGACCCGTGAAAAGCTCCTTCTTACGAAATCTAGATGTTGTGGTTGAATATTCCTACGGCGAGTCAGAGCGCCGCTTAAACCGCGAGGATTGGGGCCCGGAGTATCACGATGCCGTTGTGGAAGCTGGTAAAAATGGCGCTCTCTTGAAACACATGATATTCGTGTTTCATGTTATGGAAGCGCTACCAGAGTGGGCTCAGGCCAAGCTGTCAACCAGCATGGCATTGGTCCACCGCATTCGCAGGGTATGCCACTGCTGCGCTTATCGCTATAGAAGATCACTCACAAGCATGTAGCAAGTCGGAAGCATCATCATTCGATTAAAGAGTTCGCCATTGCCTGAATATGTCGAGTCGGCCCATCCGACGCTCTTTCATGAGATCCTTCGAAGTAATCTCCCTGATTCTGAAAAGACTGTGCCTCGGCTACAGGAAGAGGCCCTTATGGTCGTAGGTGCCGGCACTCTGACTACTTCATGGGCGCTTGCCGTTGCTATATACTACTTGCTCTGCCGGCCGGAAATCCTTACGAAGTTGAAAAACGAGTTTGATAGCCAGCTTCCTGAACCCAATATTTGGGTCTCGCTCCCAAGGCTCGAGGAATTGCCATATCTCAGCGCAGTCATCCAGGAAGCGTTGCGTCTCAGCTATGGTGTTCCGTCGCGCCTTCAACGCATCTCGCCCGACAAACCCATGGTCTACACCGAGCCCTCAGGCAAGACATGGACGATCCCAAGAAATGTCCCTGTTGGGATGACCAGCGTTCATATCCATCACGACGAGTCGATTTTCCCGGACTCGTACGCATTTAAACCAGAACGGTGGATTGGCAACCCGGGTCTAGAAAAATACCTTGTAGCATTCTCCAAAGGGAGCCGGCAGTGCTTAGGGATCAATCTAGCATATGCCGAGATGTATCTCTGTTTGTCCATGATTTTCCGGCATTTCGGCTCGTCAGGGTCTGGTGAACACGACATGGACCGGGGCGTTCGTTCTGAGAGGGACGAGGGCGTACTCGAGTTGATTACGCCAGAGGAATATGAAGTGGTACTGGCCGCCGATGGCTTCCTTCCTCTTCGAAGCAAGGATGCCAAGGGTCTCAGCATCCGTGTGCAATCTTAATTGCAATGCCGGCGCCTGTCACGTTCCGTCGACAAAATGAATCCTCTTGAGCTGCTCTAATGCCGACGTCTGTCAAGTTTGTTGATTTTTTCGACCTTGAATAGTGGACATTTATTGTGCTATAGGCTGTTGCTGTGACATACTGCTCAGCTACGGCGGCTTGGCTATCAGTCAATGCTACCAAGACGTGGCGCCTACTCGCTGTTTTGGTACTATATCAAATTTGGTTGGTGGCTTGCGGTAATTGGTTATATGCGTGAGTATCTGCTGTAAGCCGCGTTGCGCGCACCTGTAGAACCACATACTTGGCTCAAATGATATTAAACTATCAAAGCCGTAACGTAGCCTAGCACTGCTGTTCAACTTTTCTATTTGGGCCAATCTTGTTGGCGTAGGGGATGACATCACGACTGATGTTTTGTTCGCTGTCGAATGCCATCTAGATTTGCTTAAAATCCGCCTTCTGTGAAGGTATCCGGTTGGGAATGCCTTTGCCATCGTTTAGCACAGTAACCAACAGGGATCCGCCACGACTCGGACCATAATGTCGTCTTCTGTTAGCTTCAATTACGGATGTCAAAGTATGTCGAGTATAGAACGGTCACTTGTGTAGAGAACCCGTCTATCAACTTCCCTTTTCTCTTTTTCTCGCTATCACCAACGAACTTGTGGAGAGTTTCAAGTATTTGACAAAGCAACTAAATATAGCTCTCCGGAGCAACAGGCGAATCTCGCAATTGTCGCTCTATTTGACGCGACAAGTTCAGGTAAGATACCAATTCATGGAGCTTGTTTTTTTGTGTTAAAATCGTAATTCAACCTCAAAGTGTTTGTACAGAGCGAATTTCGAGTGTGCACAACGTGTCCGTACACGACGTAGTGCGATCCTGATTTTAGTCGTTCCAACTGCGTTAAATTAGGTAGCAGCCATCATAACGAATCAGAGATTCATTGAATATCATGTCACCTCACACGCCATAACGACGAAGCTAGGTCGAGCAAGCTAGAGGTAGGCCAGAGGCAGGCCAATAAACGCGAGGCCGATTAAATCTGGTCCAAGATGTGTAGTGCAATCCGAACACTGCGAATCCCTTAGAACAAGGCCATTACTACTTCTCGAGCATCTTCTCTAATTAGAGTCTTCATCTCTACGGATATGCTTCTTGGTTCCTGTTATGAGCTCTTTCCAGTCTAGTCAAAAATGGAGATGGAAAAGATATTCGAAACTTTTGTTGGAAACAGGAAGATCCACATGTACTACTTGGTTCAAACATTTTCTTTTCCACTTTCAGACATCAGTGATTTGTAAGCAACTCTGAACTATGGCGGTGTGATTTTACGCCACACCTGAGCTATGTTTGAACTGGCCTGGGCCAAAGAGACGTGATACTTACTTCAATGCTCCTGATGCTGGATTTTGTTTGCTGTGCTTTCGCTCAAGCAAGTTTCAGTAAAAATAGCAAAAGGGAAAAAAAAGACGCATACATAAAGATCTGCAAACTACCGTTCCAAGCTTGATCTCCGCATCTTAAATGATTGAATTGGCGTTGGCAAGTACGAGGATTGGGGGATCTGCGGCTTTTGTTTCAGGATGCGAACAATGAGATGCAGGCTCTGAGGATTCATGCCATGGGGATTGTGGTTTCTACGTAAATCGTTATATGAGAGTTTGTTAGGTTATGATTGTATGTCTATGATGAAAGTTCGTTGAATGCTACAAGCTTACGGCTTGCCCTATCAATTCACTCATGTCATTTACGTTCCGTTTGCCATTTCCGTCTCCTTTCGATTCAGATCTTTCGCCCCCAATACTGTATTAACATGGTCGATCTTCAAGGGTTCCTTGTCAAGAGTAGCAAGCAAGCTAGCTGATTTGATGATATTCTTGATGTCACGACCGTTGAGTTCCCTTTTCGCCAGGACATTAAAGTCTTCCTCCTTGAGATGGTTCTCATGCTTTCCCATGAAGGTACTCCAGATACTTCTTCGGGCGCCACATTCAAGCTTGGGATACTTGATTGTGAGATGGATCCTGGACTCGAATGCTGGATCTAGGGAAGAAACGCGGTTGGTTGTAAGAAACATTATGCCCTTATAATACTCTAGGAGTCTCAAGAATATGGAGACCAATTCGTTCCGGTAGATGTCGGATCGTGTCCTTGCCTCCAAGAACACATCGCATTCGTCGAGCAAGAGGACGGCTTTCCATCTCGCTGACAACTCGAGCACTCGCTGAAGTTTGTTTTCTACTTGCCGTGGGTCCGAGCCCAGCTCTCCCGCGCCGACAGAGTAGAGAGGTCGCCTCATCTTCTCCGCAATGGATTCTGCGGTTAGTGTTTTCCCCAAGCCAGGCTCTCCATGTAGAAGCATGATGATCCCCTGGCCTTTGCCTCGGATGATATCGTCGAAGCCGTCTTGTTGTGCAAGCTGGCTTAAAACGAACGATTCGACAAGCTTCTTCTGGTCTTGTGGTAGGACGAGGGCTTTGAAAGCATCTGTATCAAATTCGATATCCTTGATGCAGTCCACATAGAATGTCGCTGTGGTTGCGTCAGCTCAAAGAAGCTCCTGATATCTGAATCCAGATCTCGACCTACCCCATTGCTTAAACTTGAGATCGAAACCTCTGACCGTGGGAGAGCACAACCGCAGTTGATCTCCACGGATGTTGATGTGCTGAGCTCCACTAGCATGAGAACCGGACAAGCTCGATCTGTCAATTTTCGTCTTTCTCCGCCTTCCCCTAGATTCCGCTAGCATCTGCAGCATAGCTTGTAGCTCATGTCGATCATCTTCTGCTGGCGCGAACCATGGTGTCTCAATCTCGCTTTGTAGGGCCAGATCCTGAGCCAGACCACTTAAGGGAGAAAGTTCCGGAGTCATGCCAGAATTATAACGGTAGAATATCTTGGCGTCAATCATGACCCGACTGTTTTCGAGCTTTGCGGATGTTAGTAGACGTTGCTCATATAGGTCCTTAACTCACATGTTGCTTGTTGACTTCTCCAAAGTAAGATGGAAGCTCAAGGTAAAACCCATTGTAAGATTTGTAGTCTGGTCCTTGGAGCTGAAGAAACTTCTTTCCCCGCTCGCTTAGCCGTTTGCAGAGCTCATCAAGGTGCGGATGGAGCCGGCTGGGGAGGACTGGTAGGTCCTTCGCCGGTCTGACGCCCTTAAAAAACTTGATTTTCAAGGATGTTGAGTCAAGCCCAAGCTCCAATCCGTCGTAATCAATGTATCTGCAGTATAGCTTAAAGAAAGGAGGTTCATCCTGAGGCGCGATATATTCGGCCTCTTCCAACTGGAAAAGGCGATCCTGATTGTCAATCTTGGCGTAAATCTCTGTGTCTGGTTCAAAGAAGGCCCAGAGGTAATCAAAAGTCACTAGATCGCTGTCCAGAAGATCCGCCTTGCGCTCAAGCCACGGCTTGATCTCCGGCTCGATGGTATCCCGGATGAGTTTGATGTGTCGAGACTTCACAGCGTCCGTTTCGTGGCTAGCGATTTCTTCGAACTGTGGCCATTTGTAGAAGAACTCCCAAAATGGCTGCTTGAAAGTTGGAGTCTTCAGCTTCGTTGAGAGACCCCTGTACCCAGAAAAGACCTTGTCCAGAAAGCTCCGTATGTGAGGACTCTGCACCGTGATGGAATGAATGATTAAGTTTCCGATGTCTGAGCTGCTTTTCTCGCGGCGCACGATGAGCGCGTATTTTGCCGATTCCGGAGAGTCTTCGGAATTGACTCTGGATGCTTCTGGAGCCCAATCATCCCATGGATGCGTTGGATGTTCGCGATAGAGACTCTTTGGCTCAACACGCATTCCAGGCTCACTACTATCTCCATACCTTGCAGGTCGCTCGTTCTCATCGCCTTTCTCTACAACTTTGATGTCGAACCCTTTGGCGTGCGTTTGCCTGCGCTTTGATGGTTTATCTAGATTTGAATCCGGTTCCACCTGTCTTTTGTGGCTTTTGGACTTCGTGTGTGTCTACACACGTTGTCAGTGGAGATGGTCTCTATCAATGAAATGCCAAAAACAACATACAGATCTGGCTGCCATGATGATGACGATAGGGTCTCAATGTTCTGCGAACGCAAGATAAAAGGGGCCCAGGCTGACGCAACCACGACATACGATGCCAGATACTGTAGCAGATCCAAAATGATTTGTTTTGCTCCATTTCGAGAGAGCTTGCTTGCTTATCAATCATCAGACGTACAGCACTACTAGCAAGATTGATCTATCAAGATGGTTACCTAGAATCCTTCGATGGCTGGGTACCTGCAGGGCGCCTAGGCTGTTTCAGCCTCCTATGTAAGACGGCACCGCGAATAGTTTCACGTTCCCATCAAGACAACGAAATACCCGCGGTTACGGGACGGAAGTGGACATCGCTTCCAAAAAGGAACCAGCAACGCTTTGGATGATCGCAATGCAAATCAAAAGATGAGAAGGGTACGATAACGTGGAGTTCCTTGCGCCCAAGCCCCTCAAATTGAGCCTCGTCAAGACAATCTCGCGCTAGCGAAAGATATGCATAAACGGACACAGCTTCCGCGTGGCGGAGATACGCGTCGCTGTTGGTCTCATTTCTCATGTAGACAGCCTGACAGCTATTCTCCTCTCGTGTCTATCAAGACGTCTACGGACGTACTCCAACAATAGTCTACGGTCCAGCTATGGTGATCCAGTGGCGGTGCCATGGAGCACCAACAAAAATGCCTAGTATGATCAAGCCATCAGGCAAACGCGAACGGCCCCTCCGAAGAAATGGGGGCCGAGATCCATTTTGCCATAATTTCAAGGCTACAGCTTGCTATTCCACGCTCTCCAAAACTCGCCATCGCTTAGCTATGCTCTAGCGTCTGACGTTGGAGTCACCACTCCAATTCTTTGATACAAGAACCAGGTAAAGCACCGTGGTAGGAGGCTATCTCCTGCACCTTCCCCCGTTAGACATCCCCGTTCATCTAGCAAAATGAGAGATGATCTGGAAATTGCTTCGTCAGATGGAGGAGCTTTCCGGTTGTCGACGAATGCTGATTCCATCTTGAAGTTCAAGACCAACAGAGCACATGCAGCGAAGTGGGTCCAGCAATTACACTTTCTCACCTTTGATGGCGATGACATTCAAGTTCTTGGCAAACGAGCACGAAGACTCCCCGATGATGCTAGATTCTCTGCTCCGGGCCAATGCTATCAATGCGAATTTCGAATACCACAAGTACCTGGCCACGTTTGTGCGAACCACTTGCATGGCAACGACAAGGAGAGGAGAAAGGAGTATTTACAGTCAGAGAAGCAATACGATAATCCATGCGTCCATGTCAAAACCTCATCTTGCAAGCATTGTTTGCATGTGCCAATGTTTCCCAATCAAGGAAAAGTCACTCGATTTCGCATTCGTCAGCTTCGGAGTGGGAACGATCAATCTCATTTGGCTCGCTGTAGGCATTTTGTCGCAGTATCCTACTGCTGGCCCTCTTCAAATCATGGACAGTCTAAGCCACAAAAGAATCCCCAAAGTCGTTATACAGTAATCCAAAAAGATGGAAGCATTCGACCTCTTCGCGCTCCCAGGGATATCATCGATCGGGCTGTCGACTTCGCAAGGCAGAACGGTATTCGTATGATCTGGGTCGATCAAGTAAGTAGGCAAGACCATTGTCCAAGCAGCTCAAACCAGTCGTCTCATAGCTCTGAAGGAATGTATTGATCAGAATGATCCTCACGAGAAGGAGCTAGGCATTCAAGCGATGGACATGGTCTATCTGCAGGCTCATGTATCCATCGGACTATTCCGTTCAGCTTTTGACTATCAACGTCACATTGAGGCTCTCTCATTCATGTATGAGATAGGCGACCCTGACAACCAAAGACGAGGCCCTGCACCACGGCAACCGCTGGAAAATACATCGCGGAGCCTAATTACGCTGGAACAAGCAGTTAGGACTGTTTTGGACGATCGTTGGTGTTCCCGGGCATGGATTTTCCAAGAAGCTCTCGCGTCGAGCGGACAGATGGTTCTTTTGTTCCCCAAAGGAAAAGACATTTCGACATCGGGATGGCGCTTGATCTGCCATGACCTATCGGTGACAGAAATTGCCATCAGACTCCAAGCAATGGATGTCTGTCTCTGGATGTGTCGAGACATTCTCAACAACTACATCAACTCGAGACCTCAACGTTTGGTGGCAAGTATGAAGGATATTGCGAATCGCATT
Organism: Astrothelium macrocarpum; assembly: GCA_021030915.1. Classification (NCBI taxonomy): domain Eukaryota; kingdom Fungi; phylum Ascomycota; class Dothideomycetes; order Trypetheliales; family Trypetheliaceae; genus Astrothelium; species Astrothelium macrocarpum. The sequence goes on along the minus strand of JAGEMR010000043.1, from coordinate 175,033 downwards.
CAGCAGTTCAGCCCAAATCCACCAAAACCAGACATGTCTGGCTGGGCCTGGACCTGGATCTATCAAAGACCAAGAAATCTGTGTAATGCTGCGGTAGCAGTCAGATTCCTACGACATAGGAGCAACAGCCTCGTGGCTGATAGATTGGCTATCATAGCTAATCTTTGCGATTACCACACAAGGCTCGATGTCAACGAGCTTGAGAAAACAGATCTGCAGTTGGGTACTTGCATACTCGTACTTTCGATAATCAATGGCGATTTCTCATTGCTGGTGCCTGAAATCTATCAAACGCCTACCGCCAAGGTCGAGCGGTCACGGCCAAAACGGCGTAAGTTGGATAGCGACTTCTCTTGGGTCTCAATACGCGTCCCGCAATTATCACAAATCAATTCCACCAACCTCAATCCCTCGGGCCTTGTCAGCACCCGTAGCAACCCCGCGTCATATAAGTTGTCACAAAAAGGCTTCACATTTCCCGCATCTCTGTGGAAACTTGATGAATTTATTGATCTTGCCAGGATCCAGGGACAGTACTCAGAGTCGTGGATGCGATTGAAGGCCGAAGGCATCCCTGAAATGGATCGTAGTCTCTTCATCCCCGGTGGTGAGAAACACAAGGTAGCCTCTAATGAGGCAAAGCGGAAAAGGCTCAGGCTTGCAATCACACATATACTATTCGAGATACTCTTGGAGCTTCGGTTGAAAGACCGGATTGAGACCGCTGATGCCATTTGGCATTCGGTATTGAACACAGGTTGGAATGGTGGCAGGTACAGCAATAACGTCATAGACAAATTAAACTCGCCTTTCCCAGAATCGGTAGCAGAGTTCCCAGAGCATATCAGACTGGAGAACCGAGCTGGCATGTTCGACCTGGAGTATTCCCCTAAAGGAGAGATCTACCATTCTTGGCTCATTGACAGGGCAATCACCCAAGGTGGACTTTGGATCGGACGGCCAGTGGTGGATCCTAAGATGAAGACTCCGCCGAAATTGAAACACAGGATCAAACATAATCAACCCCAATTTCGAGACACGCTGGGAAAAAGACTGTTCTATGAGAGCATGTTGACCGGCATAGCGCAAAATGCTGTCGACGATGGAAGCATTGTACGTACAAAGAAAAAGAAACGCAGTGCAAATATCGACGACAGGCTTATGGCACCAGAGGAGGTCGCTGAGGAGTTCCAAAGAGCGTTCTATCTTGAGGAGCAGAGCGGCGATTCCTTGACAGCCCCACGTGCAGTCTTCGACGTAGACGGAGATGTCGGCGGCCACGTATTTGTGCTCACACCGTTCACTCGGCCATTAGAGAGTCTCCCGTTGCCCGAGCTGCGAAGCATGAGCGTTTCATGGGTAGTGGAGGTGGATGATGCAGCTCACATATCCGAGCGGATGGAAAAAAAGAAGCCGTACGAGCCAGAGACGGTCAGAACGTTAAGTATGGTTCGCGGAATGTGGAAGATCCGCTCATTCCCTTTCACCATGTACAATATCGTGTAGAGAACTGGACGGATTTATGACCGGTCTTTCAGTGCCACAAGCAGGATTATAGATAAATTCTACCGCAAACGAGGTTTGTCGGACTCAATATAATTATTCGAGGTTGTGACGCTGGCGTGATTTCTGCTATTGGCAATAGCTTCGCTCCATATTCGGCAAGTACTGGACATATCGAGCAATTTCTCAAGGACATGCACGATTGAGAGTCTCTTGGGAAGCAAATGTGGCCCAAACTGTTTTATTCTGCTATTCCTGAAGCTTTTCTTGATACTCTAGATAGCCCATGCCTGGAATGATATGATACATATGGTGCTGGTGTGCTCAGACGTTTTGATAGGGAGTCTTTCTCGGATCATGGGACCCTTACTAAGTGGAATGCCAAGAAAGATCGAAGTCAATACTTGCCTGTGCCTATCGAACATAGCATAAAGAACGTTTAAAAGAGATGTTGTGGTGGAAGCCTCTTCATTACTGATAAAGGCTAAATGGGACCAGGTCCACCGCGGGCACAAGCTAGAGACTCAGTTGCCCTTTTTCCTGGTGCCCTATACCCATTCGTCTCAAGGCTTGATGTTGATGGTACGTGCTACATGATTGGGGACTGTTATCTTTATGACTTTGACAAGTTTTCCTTCGGCTTCGATGAGATCTCTGGCTTCAAGGATTTTATAATTCGTTAGACCAAATGTGTTGTGAAGTCTAATATGCTCTTGTTGACTAATGCCCTTGAGTTTGCTATAAAATGTTGTGTGATCTTGATTGTGTAATTTACAAAGACCAAATGAAGAAAATGAACGGTAGATCTGTGACTTTGCCGAGACCAATCCAAACTTTGAATGAAGCCGGAGCTTTCCCGTAGATCACGTGCTCGAGGTAGCTGCATCAAATTGCTCTCCGCAGATATCTCCGCTTGATTGCTACATAATCACTCTTCACAATCCTCGCTTTCGTCAAGTAGACGCGTCACTTTCCGACTGCTACTTTCCCCATTTCGTTCTTCTTCAATGCATCGAGAAGGGCGCGTTTGCTTCATTATGCTGCCTGTCTGTCCTTGATTTTTCTCTGCAACTTTTCGCACGTATTCAAAGCTCACCATGGCGGCCAATACTGCCTTGTCAGCCAACGAGCTGGAGCTTGCCAGGTACGTCAGAAAAAAAGAAAGCTGTTACCGAATGAGCTTGCTGACTATAGATGAAGCTCTCTCGGCCAGGAAGAAATTCCAATCAAGCTTCGATGCGCAGGTTGCAGTAAGCTCGCAATCAACGCATTTCGACTTCCTTGCTGCGACCAATCTATCTGCGAAAATTGTGAGTGCACAAAAAAGCTGACTCGATTGACCAATCTGTAGATAGGCTAATCCAGTCTAGGCCAATCTTCACTTCCTGAGTCGTGCCCTGTGTGCACCCACAAACCTCTTTCAGCAGAAGACTGCATACCTCAAAAGTCTTTGCGCCTTACTTGCAAGGCCTTCCTCAAATCAGAGCTCAAAAAACGAAACAAGTCAAAGGAGGATTCCGCCCAAAAGCCAGCCACACCGGCTTTTCAATCCTCCACTCCTTCTACAAATGGCCCTTTGGCATCGGCTGGAACACCATCGATGCCAACTGAAACAAGCAATGAGCGTACATCTACTGCACAGGCGACGGATGCCAACCTCCGTCTACCAGTGGCTGACGGCGGCCTTGATGATTCACAAAATGCTGCCAATGTAATGATTCTCTGACTGGATCTTGAGCACCAAGCTAATTAGCCTGCAGATCTCCATCGGCCAGCGAGCTTCGAACCACGAAATGGTTCACCCAGGAGATGACTCGGCTACAATGAACGAACAGGAACACGAGGCAGGAGCGAGTAACGACAATCAGGGTCAAATCGAACAGCAAGAAAAAGCTGATGGGTCTCAAAACGAGATGGGCTCTTTTAGTGGACAGGGCAATCAGTCAGAGCAAATCATGTTTGGCCAGGCTTTTGGCCTGGAGGGTAATCAGCAGAACTTATCTGGCATGGATTGGTCCAATACAAACAATTTTAATATGATGCAAATGCAAATGCAAAATGCCATGCAGAATGGCAACTGGAACGGTTTTCCGAACATGATGGGTAAGCAATGTAAATTTCGATGCTTATGATAAATGATAAATGATAAATCTAATGCACGTCCCGTAGGCATGAACGGTATGGGAATGGATCCAATGACCATGCAGAGCATGTTCAATACTTTTGGGGGCGGTATGGGACTGGCTGGCATGAACAATATGAATATGGGAATTGGGTATGGAAATGGATTTGGTGGTGGATGGAACGGACAACAATCTTCCATGGGCATTGGCGGAGGCTTTGGCGCACAGAATGGTGGCTACTATCCCAATGGTGGATATAATCAACATCAATCGCACCAGGGGCAGTTCCCCAACCAGATGCATCACCAGTCGCGTTTCCAAAATAATAACTACCCAAACCAAAATCGTTTTCGTGGTCAGCGAGGCCATGGCCGAGGTTACGGCAGTCATCGAGGTAATGTCTTTGGTCAGTATCAAAACCAAGGTCAGATGCAGAATTCAGTGCAGCAATCGATGCACCAGACTTCCACTGGGGACGAAAATGATGCTTTCTCCCATCAGTTGCCTACAGACCTTCAAAATCAACAGGCCTCACCGCGGGCCTCCCCTGAGCCGTTAACATCAGCTCCTAATGAATCCACGATTCCAACCCAGGACCAAGAGCCGAAACTCACTAATCTCACAGATGATGAAAACATTAATGTTACTGAAGAATCACTTGTGCCTGAATCAGCACCCGTTGGTGATGTTGATACTAACAATGAAAAGCACGCAGAGACCAATGGTCAGACCCCGGAGAATACGGCTGTAACAGCAATCAATGGCCAAGACGAGCAAGGTCAACAGGGATATTCTGATGGATATCAGAATGAAAACGATTCAACTGTACAGCAGTCTTCTTCTGGTGCTCTGCAAGGTTCTTTTCCATATGATCAGGATCATCATTCAACAAATTTCATGACAGGCTCGTCAATGGTGAATCCCATGAACTCAATGGATGCGTCTGATTCCTTCTATGCGCAAGGTTCTAATTATTATAGCTACCCACGTGGGAGGGGCGGGTATGGTCGTGGGTTCCGTGGAGGTTTTCGTGGAAGAGGACGTGGATATCATCGCAATCAGCATGAATTCAAAGTCGTCGAATCCAATGATCCAGCTCCCGCTTGGGGTCCAAATGGAGAATTTATTGATGTAAATACTTCAAAACAGCCTACCACTAACGAAACATCCATGATACCTGCACCAGCTCCGCCACCTAATGCACCGTCCGGTCCCAAGGCGATGCGTGAAGGTCCAACCGGTGGCAGCTTTAGAGGTCGAGGCGGATTCCATCCTGCGGCTGGCCGTGGGGTCACTGGTCCTACTAATTCTGGAGTTGCTGCCGAGCCTGGAAAGGATTCTACAGATTCAGCTACTCACGCAGGGAATTCAAAACAATCGCCAAGCCCATCCCCTACTCGTCATAGGTCAAGATCTCCATCCCGTGCTCGTTCAACCCGTAAAGTATCTCGCAGTCCTGAAGCAGAAAACACAAGCTCACGTTCGCATTCTCATTCCCGCCATCGCAAGCGAAGCTATTACGAGCGAGACGAGGATGTTGATGAAGATGACTACGATTATAGGCGCGATAAGCGTCACCGTCACTCTCGCAAATATGATGATGAGAGTGAGGGTGGGAATCATTCGGATGTCTATGATCGGCGTGACTCCAGAGGACATCGCTCTAGAGATGATTATGAAGATGATGCGGAACGTCGGTACCATCGGCGCGAAAAGGACAAGCATCGATCCAGCCGATCCCATCGTGACCGTAGTAAGGATCGCCATAGCCGTCATCATCGCTCTCGGTCACCTGCAGGAGATGATGTATACTATCGCGACCATGAGGAACTTCCTGACGATACTAATGAAGATGAGTATGGAGATAGCCGTCGCAGGAGCAGAAGCCATCGCGAACGCGATCGAGACGAAAAGGACCGCGACAAGTATCGAGACAGAGACCGCGATCGCGACCGTGAACGTGAACGCGATCGTGATCGCCCTCGCGACCGTGAGAAAGACCGCGAACGCAGACGCTCACGCCATGACAAAGACCACGACGACATCCACGACGAGGACTATTCCTCCCGCAAACGCAGTCGCCGCGAGCGTGATCGTGACGTCGACCACGACCGCTCCAGAGACCGCTCACCACCTCAGCTCGAAGACCCCTCCCACCGCCGCCCATCCACCTCCTACTCCCACCCCGACCCGGACTCCGCCCACACCAAGCCCTCACAACCCACCACCCCAGCCCAAGAAGGCTTCAAGATCAAAGGCGCCCACACCACCATCGCCCCACCACCCCCACGTCGCACCAGCACCTCCACCCAACAACCGCCCACCCCAACCGACGCAGCCCCAGCGCCCTTCACAAACGGCATCCAGCCCCCAACAGGCCCCAAAGCCGACCGCGACCGCGACCGCGCGCGCCGCACCTCCTTCGACCGCCCCGCCTCGTCCCACGCTCCACCGCAGCCGGCAAAGCGCCTCTCGGAGCTCGACCCGCTCGCGGCCGAGCGCGCCCAGCGCGACCGCGAGCGCCTGATGCGGGAGCTGCACCGGCGGGCGAGCGCGGGCGGGGGCCGTCGCCGCGGTGGCGGCGAGACAGGTACGACTGCGCCGGCAGCGGCAGCAGTAGCAGCGGTGGGCGTGGCTGGGAGGGTGTCGTCTCCGCCGCCGGCGTCAGCGCCGACGGGGCCGAAGGCGCGGAGGGATGCCGATGGTGTGGATTTGAGCTGGCGGATTAGTAGGGGGTTGAGGGGGCGCGAGAGGCGGGCGAGGGAAAGGGTGGAGTATGAGGGGGAGGAGAGCGAGGAGAGGACTGGGAGGGTGGAGAGGGAGAGGGAGGGGGGACGGTGGGGGAGGGTGTGAGGAAGATTGGGAAGGCTGGGATGGGGGCGGTGAACTGAGTGGGGAGGGATTGAGTTGCTCGGGGGATGTGGAGGTTCATGCTGCGTTTAGTGAGAGTGGTGGGTTTGCTATGGAAGGGATGGACTTTACACGCTGGGTTCACTGTGGGATGGGATGGTAATGCGAAGTGGGAATACTCTACTCCGGAAGAAGCTGTGGTGTGGAATTGCTTAATGTCGACGCGGGATTTTATTGATGGCACGTGATTGTTCTCATTAGACATCATCGGCATCGACAGAGACATGGGCAATACGGATGATAACCGTCCCTAGCATTTTCGAAGAGCATGAGGCTCTCTCTAGATTGCTGCATCATAGAACTTTATTAGAGAATTGAGCTGATGATACACTAATCGCACTGTTACCTGCATGCGGCCCTAAGCTTGCCACTTGTGTCGTCTTTCGTTGTGTATGCTGAGGCAAATGCTAGCATAAGTGGATTGGTCCCCTAGCGCCCTCCAAGCCATGATATTCACCACGCTCTATATTACGTGAGTTGAGCGATGCCATCTATCACAATGAACGATCGTGAACATTCCGCATTATAGCCATGGGCATCATTCAATCCGCAATGTGTCGAAAACAATTTCATAGCGAGTAGCTATAGTATGCACTCCACCAATGGCTACCAGATACCTAATACCAGGTACTCGCTAATCACAATAGAGGCAACTGGCTTTCAGTCTTACTCTGGCTGGCCACGACCCAATGCCGCAAGAATACCAGTAGCGTCAATGTAGTATCCTGCCGTCCATGTCGCGACGAGGCCAAGCACGACGATACCACTGTCATCCATCCTTAGCAAAAACTCTCTAAAAAGGAAATTCAATTCGCAAGGACTTACTTACGCAGCATTCCGCCTCCCACCACACAGTCGTGCGATCCAATTACCCAGAGGTGCCAGCCAACTTCCAAACAAGACACGCCAGATAGCACTCAAAGTGCTTTGGTGGTCTTCCTTTTGAATCAATGGAGTATTTGATGAAGGCGAGACAGTGCGGCTGTTGGATTCAGGACTGAGAGCCTTGCTGCTGGCCAGCGCATTTTCATCTTCGTCCACATTTCCGTCAGAATCTGGACGACGTTGACGTAGTGCGCCAGTAATGACAGGAGTTGGGGGAACAGTTGCTGTAGCTGAACCTTGATTTGGACTCGCTCGGTCCGTATCGGCTAATAGCCCTGGTCGATCAGCAAGATTCCCTGGTGTTTCATTCTTCTTGTTTCCCTCTCGACGTGTGATTGTAGCAGATGAAGCATTCCGCGCGGCTTTTAATGAGTCCTCAGGCGTCATTGGTGGGGTCGGAGGCGATAGCACTGCTGGCATTGTTGAGTTGAGAATATATTGTCCGCTATCCGCAGGCTTCTTTTGGATGGTGATTTCCTCCTGAAAGGAATTGGTTATGGGTGAGATTCCGGTATGATCGAGAGCTGCTTCAGGAAGCTTGCTATTGGAAATGGAGCTATCGTTAGTCTCATGCTGGTCATCGCCCGCCTCGTTGTCTTCAGCAATCGGGTCCTCCGTGATGTCGTTTAGTGGAGAGATTGCAGAATGAGAAGTGTTTGATTCTGTCCGAGAGAGTGATGGAGAATTGCTCTTCGACATCAGCGGCGATGGTGGAGTACCCTCCGCACGATCAGAATCGTCATGACGAAGCCGGGAACCCGTTTGTTGGAGATGCATCATGATATCTTCCCTCGTATCTGGAAACTTCTCAATTGACGGGTCATGGTGAGACGGTTCATCGTTGCCATCATTGGCGGACTCTATATTTCTCAAAGAAGAAGGGAGTTGCTGGAAATTGTTGAGGTTTGACTTTGGATCGAGCTGAGGAAGTTCTTCTTGACTAGAAGCGCATTCATGCGCGAATAGAGGAGGCTCTTCGCGAGGTGACTCACGTTGTGTTCTGGGGTCATAGCCAACTGCTGCGGCGAATTCGGGATTTTGAGCAGCAAGAGGTTCGTCTCTCAACTTGTCGTTGGAGGAATTATTGCTTGCATCCTCAGTTCTCGGCGGTGGCTGATATGTATACTCATGTGCAAAAAGCGGAACATTTTCATGATCTGCAATTTCAGAATCTCGCTCGTGACTGGTCTTTTGAGCGCCAGCAGTGTTTATTCCCCCATTCTCGCTCGATGACGAAGTTGAAAGGTGTTGCGAGTCCTCGGAAGCATGCGGATGAATATTTATTTCTTCAGGTTGAGCGTCGGCCGCGCGGAGATCATGAGCAACTTTCTGTCCATGTGTGGCCTCAGCACCTAGGTCATCACCATGCCTGGGCTCCGAATCAACTTTGTCAACAACCACTGAAGGAATCTCCGGAGGCTTGTTCGGCAATATGCTATCTACACGTGGGCGAGATTCTGACTCGTCATCTGCTTTTACTTCTGGAGTATCATTGTCTGTCGCAACACTGTTTGTCGCTAGGTCTGCTCGAACGACCAGTGCATTGTTTTCATTGCCGTTATTGTCATGAACTAGATGAAGTCAGTTCTCGAAAATCCGGTACATCCGGTATGCCGTTATACCTGTTGGAGCATTCTTGTCCAATACCCACCAATCTCCAGGACCAAGTCTGAACTTATATTGATGGGTTCCTTCCTCAACATTGTCAAAGTCTTTGTAAAAGTATGGGGTGCTGCCATTTGACATATATTGCATCTCGGTCGGCTGCCATGGTGGTGTGGTAAGGGAGGTGGCTATGTAGACAGGAGGCCGTGTATCGGGATTGTTGTACTTGATTGTGACCGTCTGGTTAGAAGAAGCGGAAGGCTTGGAGGAAGTCTGGTCTTCGGACGTATCAACTAAGGAGGGGTTTTTGGGACTGGACACATCGGACATTCTGGCTTGGGGCTTGCCAGGTAGGCGAGCTTCTGGTAGGTAGTACTAATAGCTCAAGGTAAAGAAAGAAATTTTGTGGACACTTGGTGAGTATGCCAGGACCGAGAGAAGCGTATGGAAGCGAACAGATGAGCAAGCTTCTTGCATATGCTACGATATGAGAGTCCGAAGAAAGTAAAGGCTGTCGGAGCCACGGCAAAAAGGTTACCAGGTTGCAGCTGCTCCTTGTGAATTTTAAACAATGGTGTTTTCGTGATCTTATGTAAGTTTGTTACTTGGGTGCACGAGTGTGGCCTGTCATGGAGAGTTGAGCAATTCTCAAGATTGGGAAAATTGGAGTGTCGGTGAAAGCAAAAGCTTCAGACTGGTTTATCAAGCTGGCATCATCATGCCCCAAACATAAGCCAGGGTCCAACATGTTCAGCTCCAAATATGCCAATTACGGCTAGTCTGTTATAAAGCCTCCACCGTTTGCGGGAGCTATGATAGCGTGCAGCAAACATCGCGTAAGGTACTAATTCAAGCAGTCAGCGCCGTGTTCCTTGGACAGTGATCGGTCACACTTCATCATACAATCACCCGTTGAAAATTTAAAATGCTTTTCATGACTCCAGTCATCAGAATGATGCAAACATGGCACATGACGTCACATTGACATATGATGGAGATTTTACCTCCCTTGGACAGACATTGAGTATTCATGAATGGGATAAGGTCGTCAGACCCTACCGTGAGGTGCCGCATGCATGTTAAAAGAATTCATTTGGTACTCAAGTCTTGTGATTGATACCCATTGGTATCTCTATCTTCTGACCATGCGCCACGAGCTTTTGTTGATCAATTGAACAGTGAAACGGCTAGCCACGGCCGAGCCTCACCATCGCGTACCATTGACGCCTTCCACTCCTTTGCCCAGTTGACTCGCAACCACAGTCGCTTCCCTAATTGCTCTTGACATCGTCCCTCTCATTCTCCCTTCCTCCAGCACCAAGAGTCCACCGATCGTACAGCCTCCAGGTGTACTCACTTTGTCTTTTAATACTGCCGGATGTTCACCGTTTAGTACAAGTCCTGTTGTCCCTCGCATGGTCTGCGCTGCCATAATCTGTGCCTCTGCTCTTGGCAAACCCATAGCCACTGCTCCATCTGCAATCGCCTCCAGCACTAACGCCATAAATGCCGGACCTGAGCCGCAAAGCGCAGTACAAACATCCATTGACGCTGCCGGCAGGTGTATCACTCTACCAATCTGTTCGAACATCCATGTCACCAACTGCGCGTATTCCTGAGGAAGAGGCGGTGTGGAGTTGGCGATGATGGTCATAGATTCGCGCACAAAAGAGGCAGTGTTGGCCATTGCACGGATGATTCTACATCTGCCCAGTTGCTCGGGATCTTCGTCACTACTGCTGCCGTATAAGATCTCTTCAATCTGATGAACCGTCACGCCTGCCAGTATGCTGATCAACAGCTTTCCCTTCAGCGCATCGCGTATGCCTGGCGCAGTGAGGATGTCTGCAACCATTTGTGGCTTGCATCCAAGAATGACGACATCTGCTTCCTGAACGCCGCGCAAATTGTCGTTTTCGAGGATAGTGAGCGAATGATTGTTTGTTGAAAGGGAAGATCTGATGCGATGTGCTGATTGCGGCCTTCGGACACAGGCAATGAAACGGGAAGGGAGGTGGCGAGGAGGTTCCGTGTAGGACAGAGGAGTAGATGTGCCGGAAGTGGGTTTCGATTTCGAAGAATTGGATTGGAGGGAGTCCAGGGCAGCAAAAACACCAGATAATATGGCGATCCCCATGGTACCTTGAAAGCATTAGCCACTCCCCGTTATGATCCTTGCGGCAGAATGCGAGAACATCAGCAAGATGCACAACTCACCACAACCCAATACCGTGAGCGTGAGCCCCTCATTGCCATCGATTTGCGCCATCTTTACGGAAAGAGCGATCACCACAGCCAAAATAAATTCAGCAGGAGCAAATGCAGGGACCGAGGGTATTTTAAAGCTAACCCCAATTTAGTTAGGCTAATTATATACGCCGCCCCTCCAACAGGCCCTTAGAGAGTACCTACACGAGATAAGAGAGACCGCCTGCGTGACAATGGTCGCTTTAAAGATGGCATATGACGGCCACGAAAAAATGTCAGGCTATCACAGACGTGGAATACACAAAGCAGATATGCACAATTTTCGACGGTATGAAAGCTGGTCTGAGTCCTCAGTCATCTTTTCCATTCTGCCTTTTCTTCGTACATCTTCTCTACTCTTCTGATATTACCGCTACGCCGTTTACGAGCTGAATGCAAACAGCTGCATGCATGTCGGAAGCTAGCTCAGTATAGAAGACACGCTGCACTATCAACAGTGTTACTGTTCATTGACGTTGAGCCAACTCCCAACATGTGTGCAGCTACCTCTTTCCCTCGCTCGTGGGAAATGGCATCTTATACTGCAGATACAGACATCACTCGAATGGTGTTTCTCGCTTATCTGGTGAGATTCTCATCACATCCTGCTCTTGCATGCCACAAGAACGGCTTGCGACGTCTATCTGGCCCAGCAAGAATACACTGAAAGGAGAAGCAGCACGTTGGTGGATATGAGAAGTATGTGGGGAGAACGTGTGCCGGTAATTCTTTCTCATTTTTGGTTCGGTTTCTTGCGCTTTGTTTTTCACCTAGCACCGTCGTTGCCTTCCGTACAATGCCGTCATAACTAGGACTCAGCCGACAGCTTTTTCGAAGAAATTCGACTTTTGATCGACGCGGTCGTGTCGTTTACCCGCAGCTCGCGGCTTTTCTAACAACATTTTATGACTAGATACGCTACAAAACCCCACAGTACCCATAGAAGGCATCCTCTCTACAACATCTATTAGCAGAGAAAGACAACAGTTACTTGTGAAACAAAATGCGTACCTCGAGTCCACGTGCTGAGCCTGTCTGGCTAGGAGATGCACTAGGATCAATACTAGACGTTGAAGATGCTGTTTGAGACTGAGATGCAGGATGGGTCAGGAAACCTCCTCGACCAGTTTGGCTGCTGGAATTCGAGCCGAACCGCGTCGCAAAAGTGCCGTTCGGTAGCGTGTTAGGCAACGAGGGTGCTATTGTTGGCAGCGCAGTTTGCCCGCTGCTGGTTGTGATGCCACCATCTTGAGCGGTTTGCAAGCATTCTGACATTGCTGCGTAATCTGATGCTGCGCAGCATTGGGCAAAGACCTCGATATATGCACAGTTCTTACACGTTGATTTAATGCAGGCGGATAAACTGAAGGTCGGCGAACTGGTATCGCACGGTGCTGCGGTGAATTCGCATGATTGCCGTTTGAGCTGCAAACGTAGCCGTTCTGAGCAGGTCGTTGTGCTGGTGAAAATCAACAATAGGCAGACAAGTAAAGGGAAACGCAAATGAGAAGAGCAGGTGTGCATGATGGACACAATCACTCGGCCTTAGGCTAGCTGAATTTTCAGTATGTATAATGTAATTACATTGAGTAGGGGAGTAGTGATGTAGTAGATTTCGGGTTCCAGGAAACCTACTTATGACAGCTTATGAGGCACAGGTAAGCCAATGATCATTTGAGCGCACATAAATCTTATCTGCTGAGAAGCTACTGCAGGGCACACACAAGCCATAGCCACGGAGACACGCAAGATGAAAAATCAATAGAAGCGACCAGGGGAATTGAAGGTTTCCCAATCGGGTTACTCGCCTGCAGCCACATTAACATCTTCTCGGGTCCTGCCGCGCTACCATCTCGTCTGCACGCCATCAATACACCAACTCGCTTCTCGGATCGCTGTTGCCTACCAACCTATCGAGTCCTTGCGGTCGAAGCAGTTCTTTAGGTTTCTTGACGCCTGGGCATGTACTACGGCACGTGGGAAGTGTCACTGTAGCTCAGTCGCCTGCGCATGAATGGCAAGCGCTAATCCTCTCATGCTAAACCTCTTCGTACCAATTCTTGATCACCAAAATATCCTGGGCTGGACTTGGCGGGTCGGCTGTGCAATCTGGAACTATCGTAGCGCGATCTGGCGCCGCTTGGGTATTCCGTCACGAAAGCCATTTGGAAGGCGTCATACCTGCAATGTTCTCATTTCTCGTTACGCACTGCCACAGATAGCTGCAATAGCCGAACCTTAGACGTGCATCGATAGGAGCCTGAAATGAAGGTCTCGGTACGGCTTTACACGTGAATATGCCTTGCTTATCAATTCCGAAACGAATCAATACAAAGATTCTTTAACTTACTTCTCTCTGATTCCTTGTTTTGCCAACCTTTCCTATGCTTCAAATTCATGTGTCAATTGATAAGGGCCCAGTACGTCCGTCGTTAGTGATATGTCTGATTTCGCAGCATTAGAGACCGGACTTACTGTCGGTGAGGTAGCGGGCCTCATCTCTGGCGCTGTATCCACTTGTGGGTTTCCCCTGGTCGCCTCAGTGCTGAAAAATTGGTGCCTGACAATGCTATCTTGACAGTACAAAACATCTTGCCTATGATCTTTGCTCTTGTTCTCCTAGGGGTCATTCAAAAAGGTCAACACAACCCGGCAACATGGTCCGGTATTGGCAATCTGATTCAAGGTACTTTGTGGCCTATTTTCGTCCGCGGTGATGGATCGGCTGCAAAGCACGTCTGGTGGCGTGTGCAATTTATATCCGGGCTCGGATTTTTTGGGACAATCACCCTAATGCTGGCTGGTTTTCTTACGCCAAAGCCACTCTTTGACCAAGAGATCTTCTCGTCTCCTGAGCACAATTCCGAATTCTCCTATGCGCCTGGTAAGAAATTTCAAACATTGTTCTCATGCTGGACGTGTATCACTTAATCTGACTTTGGCCATGTAGACTTGACTTACTTTGGACAAGGCACCGCAATACGTCCTGGTTATCCTGTTCGCCGTACTTGCGGCTGGAATAAGTATATGGATTGCCCGGACACCATTTATGATGACCCTATCCTAAGAACTAAATATCCCGGTCATGTGATGATCAATTCCACGATACCTGCTTCCACTTCCAAAATATTCGTCAATTTAACCCAAGGCAACACTGTGGCATCTCCTATGGACATAGAATACCGAAACTATTATCATATAAACGACCCGTATGTTGACAACAATGCTACAAATATCCAAGGGAATCTTCAGCCCCTACAGACAATTCTTTTAGATAATCAGTATCGCCTGGTTGAAGGTCTGGTAATTGATACTATGAATGGGGGAATCGGCTTCCGCAATCATAGCGTCCCTCTCGAACTGCAACTGGGTGGACAGTGGGAGGAAGATTTACTCTGGATATTTCCTGACACTGCGTGCACCCCAGTCAATCTCAGCCTTCATTTTTCAATATCGAACAACCTTTTCTATGTAACCAATAGTGGCTACATGACAGACGACGGCGGATTTGCTAACTTAGCTCCTGATATACCCGAACCAAGATTGGACGGACCAGAAGATACCTGGCAGAATGTCTTTGGAGAATCACCTGATCTACAGCAGAGATCTTATGCTCTTGCCTGGTGGAACAATCAATTTACGGCAAGGGTGTTGAATATCACTTCTTCCTCGGTAGGAGATAGATACACGGACGAGCTTTCTAAATATGCAGAATTTGCATCTCCAAGTTCCATATCAATCAGTCAGGCAGATGGATACTACTTAGATAGCATTTATCTTGACTCCGATGCAGATGATGCACTGAACTTTACAACATATGGTGAGTGTCGATCATCTCATCGTACCAATAGACTACTGAAGATCATGAGGTCGCCGCTGTTCCGGGTTTAATGATACCGATCTGAGTAACTCTACAAAACCCTACGTTCGTTGTGGATACTTTTATGGAGTACCGCACCCATCCGAAGAAGGTCAAAGTTATCAGTACGACCTCGGCTCAAACTGGACACAGGAGTTCTATACGTGTGCTAGTGCTATGAAGGCATCTATTCAAACTGTCACATTCAATTCGAACACCACGAGTGACAACGCTGACTTGAGTGCGCTAAGTGTCGTTGACGTTCAATCAAAGAACTACAGCAGTGACACGCTACCCCTTTGGGCAATTGAGCACGCCCATGGATATCAGATCGAAGACATTTTTCTCTTCTGGGGTCTGGCAAATGAGTCGCTCGTAAACAATTCGGCCTTCGAGACGCGACGTGCTGCTGAGCTATATCTGCCCGCTGCCAATCATCAAGTAACATATGGTCACCTATATGACTCCTTTGCTGCGGGATCAGTATTCGCAGCAGCATGGAACAGCATATACGAGGACGCCGCGTCCATTAGAGGTATTTCTGTGGACTTCATTCCAAGGTAGGTCAGCCCTGAGATCCAATAAAAACATAATGACGTTCTGACGCGTTGTCTTGTTACAGCTATAGCGGCGAGACCAACTACGGCCTCACACTCAAATACCGGGAACTTTCAGGCACTCCCGAAGGTGCTGCAAAAATTATGAATCTAATCTGGACTGATCTCGTTGCTTTTGCTACTGTTGGCACAAACACCGGCTTCGGGTCCGAAGCCAACACTCCACCAGCCCCAAGCAGAAAGGAGAAAAGAAGCGGGGCACCTTCCGTTATCTTTGGCGAAAAGAGCGTCAATCGACGAATTAGGGTCGTCGGATACAAAGACATTCGCTACGCAATTCCTGCTTTCGTAGTCGCATTTTTGCTGCTAGCTAGCTTGGTCACAGCTTTGATCATGATTCTATGCAGAGCGCTTTCCTTTCGCATCCTCACGCATTATGTCAATCAGACCTCCATGGGACGGACAGCAACTCAGATCCTGGACCCCAATATCGTGGCAGCTACGGCCTCAACCAAGGAGTGGTCCAAGGCTACGAGATTCATGACGCTTCACGTGCCTGGGCCAAAAGAAGAGGTTGGCAATAACGCGAAAGTAACCTCGGTAGGCACAAGTCTGCTATCTGGACACAGTCGTAGGAATTCTGCGTTGGAGTCTGGTGAGGACGGCACAGTTGAGAGGGAAGACCGATTACAGCACCAGCACGAGGGTCAGGAGTATCGACCTGTGCCGCAAGTACCGGTGGACAATGAGGCACGCTAGCATAAACGTCCTCCTGCAAAAACAGCAACGGTTCGGCGTCAGCGATTTCGGACAATCTGGATCGTCACTTGAGAGCTGGAGGCCTCCTCAGTTATAAAATCAAGCCCCTCCGTGATTTTCAGGACGTGTGGCGTTGCACATTTCATACGCCTTCCCAGCTTACAATAGCTCAGTGGGATTTTGGGATAGTTTTCGCCAGGATCCAAAAGCTCAAGCTCGTGCTCTAAGCAATCGCGTACACTCGTCTAATGCGGTTTAGACCAATAGTAAAACATAATGCTTTGTCCGCTTTGGCTCAAAACCAAACACCGTCCGCTTGAAAAGGGCCTTTGGAGTATCCTGGAAAGATGTGTCAAGCTGGTCTTCTTGCTGACATGGATAACTCGAGGCCCATAGCAGGCAAGTCACCGAGAATATGGAAAGACAGAACGAGAGAGCAACATCAGCTTGATGCGTGGATGGTCTGGGTGGATATCTGGGTGCTTGTATGTACCTGTTCATGTCGCCCTTGGTCGACAAGGGATTAAAGGCTCTTGAGAGACATCAGAAAACTTTGAGAAACCGAAAGTGATAGCGTATGATGGAGATAGCTGCTTTCACCAGATCAGATTTGTTCTCGGTGCTGAATGAAGAGACTTTGTTGAAATTTGCCGTCGAATTCATCTCGTCTTTGTAAGACGATGTCTTTACTTGGTTGGTATCTACGATCTTGAGCACAAACGATCAGACCCTTCCTGATTAAGGTAGGGTTCCCCACACGGAAATGCCATTCGGTTGGGCTTTTTGGGTTTATGACAAGTGCTCCTAATTTAGTATTGTTATAGTGAGGAAGACCTTTCATCCAAGATTCATGCACGTCGTCTAGGTCCTCTCCACGGTCATCATCGTAGTTAATTCCCTCTATTTGATACAATTCTGGGAGTTACCAACCCCGGCTGTAATATATAAGCTAAATCCAGCTGGTTCCACGGTGAAAATCGAGAAGAGACTTATATTAGACTATACAGAATTAAACGACGCTGAAGGTATACGCCCGCAACGAATATGTGCTGGGATATCTGTGATGTCTTGTCGTGAACCTACCACCCAAAGTACGCTATTCTACCCCGGAATATTGAAGAATATTCATCAGTTGAGTGGCTCATTTTTATCAAGTAGAGTAAACATAATCGGTCGGATAGCGGGGTTTTCTATTGTGAAAAAGATCTCATCAGTAGGATATGGGAAACCATTGAGGACTAAACTTAGGAACATGAGCACAAACAGGGATTTAACAATAAACAGATATATCAAGTTTATTGCGTTTCGCAATAGAACACAAGGATTTTCGTATAATGTTGAACGAATGAGATGCCGGTGAAGTTCAGACTCGTGCTTAGGTACTTGCGGTAAAGAGAAGCCTGTGGGACATAGTGGGACTGCCTCTGCACAAAACCCTGCACAAAACCCTGGAGCTCCGCTCTCAATATTCATGGTTACATAGCGATCTTTGGAGCTCGCGTCCCCTTTGTCCTTTGTGACTGAAGATGGCAGACCCATTCGAAGTTCGTATGCGCTTCACCACCCAGCTTCAACATCTCAATGCCTCCGTTACGTCTGCCCAAAAAGCCGCCAACTATGCTCTCAAATACCGTGATATGGACGAAGATTTACATTCGTGCATATTGGAGCAACTGGATAGAGTGAGTCTTCTTTCTTTCTTCCTTCATTGTTAATCTCTCTCATCAACTGACCTTTCCCTCACAGAACAACATGAACAATCGCGCCAACATCATGTACTTCATCGAGCACCTTTGCGACTTCTCCCAACGCGAATCCCACCCGACCTTCACCACCATGATCCAGCGCGACATAACCCATATCGTCGATGCCGTCGCCCCCCCTGACGGCTCTGGTGCCGCCAACGTCAAAGTCGCCCGCAAAGTCCTTGCCTCGCTCCAAGCCAAGGACGTGCTCTCCGCCTCCGCTGTTGCCGATTTGGGCGCGCGCTTAGACTCCCGCGATCCGCTCGGCGAAAAAGAAGACGACGACGGTGCAGATGTAGAGATGGTGAACGGCGTGGTGGATGCGCCTGGGGCACCGACGGGAGTCGGGAGTCTGGGTAGTGGGAGGGGATTAGTGGTGGGGGCTGGACCGGGTGGAGGCTCGTATGGAAGGAATGGGACGATGCGGATTGATAAGCGGCAGGCGGAGCAGAGAATTGAGGAGGATCGTGAGCGAGGGAAACGGCAGAGGGAGATGTACTGGGCGGTTGGAGGGGAAGGGGAGGAGGAGTTTGAGAGGTTGTGGGAAGAGACGAGTGAAGTGGGAGAAGATGATTTGATGTTAGCTGGAGAGGAGAGGGAAGAGAGAGTTGAGATTGCGATGGCTACTTGAGCGATGGGTTTCTAGACGGTAGGGGATTTATCATTGCAAGGCGCTGGGTGGACATTATGGATAATATCTGCTGGAGGCTTGGCATGGTCCAGCACGTGGTTTGCATGGGATGGCGTTTAGATCATGCGCGATTCCTTCCATGGTGCATGAATGCAACTGAAAAGTGGACATATATTTACATTCGACAAACCTTGAACGTTGTCCATATCTGTACAAATGTCGAACGCCGCACACATGCCAATAATACAGATTTCTTTCCTACTCCATTATAGCGACTGCACCTAATGCCTTCATCGCTTCCACTATTTTCTCTGCCTCCTCCTTTGGAACACCCTCCTTCATTATCTTGGGCGCGCTTTCTACGAATTTCTTGCTGTCTACCAAGCTCAACCCTAGCATACTTTTGACTTCTTTTATGATTTTGGGCTTTGCGGCGGCGTCGAAGGATTGGAGTTTGAGGTTAAAGAGCGTCCTTTCTTGAGCGGCTGGTGCTGCTTCCTCCTCTTCGGCGGGAGCTGCGGCAGCAGCTTGACCCGCTGTGCCAGGTGGTGGTGCAGCAAAACCGCCAATAGGGAGATCAGGAATGTTTAGTCGGGTCTGGGTTGAAATTTAGGGGAGTTATGATCTTTGAGCGACGGTTGAACGCACCTTGAGGGAAGATACGAGATCAGCCGTCTCTAGCAGGGTCAATTGACTTATTTGATCAACGATTCCGGCGATCTTTGGGTTGCTGGCAGCTTGGGCTTCGGTAGACTGCCATCGGTGCTGGGTAGCGTGTTTGCAAATAATGGTTCTTGTAGTCCGACTGATCGAAGGTCGCTGTAGATTTGAAACTTGAGTGAAATGTCTCACGACATTCCGACAAGGCTGTGACATGATCGATACTGTAAAAGGAACTCGGCTAGTTTTTGAGCTGCTTTGGACGATTTTCCTCAAAAGATGATCCGGCGAAGCGGAAAAGTCCCGAAGTTTAGCCAGAATGGCTCAGAAGCCCAAGAATTTTTTTTGACGCGGTCATTGTCATCTCAGAGGATCATTAATCCTTCTACATAACATGGATTGTTCGAGAGGTCTCGACAATCTGTTCCACATTGCCCCACAGTTATGTGATGAGATTCGAAAGAGTAGCAATTTTCTTGAAACTATTACAGCAGCGGCTTTGAATCCTCAGCATACCGACCTTCTCTTTACACACTTTAAACCTCTCTTCCCTGACATCTGCGCGCGATGGAGCTCCTCATCATTTCACTGGTCTATCGTTGCCGCTTTTGGTCGCGTGCTGTCTTTTGCACCGTATCTGGCTGAGCACGCCGAGGCATTCTTCAAACAGTCAGGGCCTGAGTCTCAGAAAAGTCTGTACTCAACTTCAACCTCGGAATTCGAAGCCCAAGAGTACCTTCTCGGTGTTTTTCGCCTTTTGCTGTTTGACAATGCTTCATTTGGCCGATACGTTCGTGCCAGCGTAGTTCAGGAATTCTTGGCGCATCCATCACGTCATGTTCGATATTTAGCTATTAGAGCTCTCTGTCTCTACGTGCATGTTGCGGATGCTGCTATGGAAGCCGCAATCATCAAGCATTTCCGACAAGAGCCGATACCCGGCGATTATGAAGGCAAACGAATCAATTATCGGCTCTTCGGTCTTTGGGAAGAGCAACGACATGCCGACATTAGCAAATCCTTGGAAGATCTCAACATTGCACACTTGTCTCAAGAGTTAAGAAGGACCCTTTCCAAGCCGGTTACTCGTGCGGATTTATCACCACTTACGGCTGAGGTGGTCGGATTGCTTCTACCAAGATCCGGTGAAGACAACGAAGACTATGCCGATTCTTCAAATTTTATAATGACTGACACCATTGCTCAAAATGTCAGAAATACCGCAGAATGTTTGCTGCGAATTAACCCGATACTATTAAGCGGCCTTTCGGGCTCTGGAAAGACACTCATCATCAAGTACCTAGCCAAAAAATTGAACAAGTCACGATCAATGATCACGCTGCACCTCAACGAGCAAAGCGACGCAAAATCATTGATTGGGATGTATGCCTCTGGCTCAACACCAGGATCTTTTACATGGAAGCCTGGGGTGTTGACGACAGCAGTGAGAGAAGGGCGATGGATTCTCATTGAGGATATTGACTGTGCACCGAATGAAATAATCAGTGTACTTCTTCCCTTGATCGAACGTCGAGAGCTTCTCATCCCTGCGCGTGGTGAAATCATAAAGGCTGCTACGGGGTTCCGAATCTTCAGCACAATCCGCACATCGCTAAATGTTGAAGGACAAGAGCCAAGAACAGGAATCAGTGCCGTTGGGAGTCGTTTCTGGCAAAATGTGCTAATCAGTTCACCCTCGCTGTCTGAATTGCAAGAGATTGCTTTATCACTATTTCCAAATTTACAGCCGTATTCGTCGCGAATCATAGCTGTTTACGGTCGCTTACAGCAAATCACTGGTCGTCCATCCTTTGTGTCCGAGAATAAGACGGGTACGCTAAAGTTATTAAGCCCACGAGACTTGTACAAGTGGTGCCGAAGAGTGGCAAAGATTGTTGAAAAACGAGATACTTACACGGATGGCCAATTGGACAACATCTTTTTGGAGGCTGTGGACTGCTTCGCCGGAAGCTTTCAGACTGGAAGTGCAAGCAACCTCATCATATCGAGCATCGCAGAAGAACTACATATTGACATACAACGACGAGATTATCTACTGGGACAAACACCGCCACTTAAGGCTATATCGAAGAGGATTTTTCGAGTTGGAAGGGCTGACATACAGCGCAGAATAATTTCAGATCATCCAGATGGCCTCACCAAGGTGCCGTTTGCAAATAATGGACATGCAGCGCGATTGCTCGAACGAGTTGCAATAGCAATACAGCAGAGAGAACCAGTGCTGTTGGTGGGGGAAACGGGAATTGGTAAAACTACCGTGGTACAGCACCTTGCACATCGGACTCGTCGAAAGCTCCAAACGTTCAACCTTTCCCAGCAAAGCGAGAGCGGTGATTTACTGGGTGGCTATAAACCTGTGACTGTCCAAAGTCTCATCATTCCGATGAAGGGTTCCTTTGATGATCTGTTTGGATCCATGTTCTCGCTCAAGAAGAACCAGAGATACCTGGAAATCCTATCAAAGTGTATCGCAAAAGCGCAATGGAGCCGTGTATGCACCCTTTGGAATGAGGCCTTGCGAATGGTTGAGACCCATACGAAGCAGCCGCTCTTATCAACACAATCCGAACCTCCCAAAAAGAAGCAAAAAGTGGACACCACTTTCGAAGATGACCCTGGGATATCCAGGCATTCACTTGCACCATGGCGACAATTTGCTGCAAATTTAAAGATGCTCGAACAACAAATTGCCGTTGGCTCTAATGCTTTTGCGTTTTCTTTCGTTGAGGGTAACCTTGTCAACGCCATCCGCAACGGCGACTGGATACTTTTGGATGAAATCAATCTTGCCACGTCTGACACGTTGGACTCCCTGACAGACCTACTCAGTGGTGTAGGAGAGACGCCGTTCATTACTCTCAGCGAAGCCGGAGATACCGAAAGAGTCGAAGCACACCCAGAATTCCGTATTTTTGCGGCAATGAATCCGGCAACTGATATTGGCAAGAAAGACCTACCCCCGGGAATCCGATCACGTTTCACGGAACTTTTTGTTGAGAGTCCAGACAATGACCAAAGTAGTTTGCAGGCTATTGTTGAGGCTTACTTGGAGCCTTATACATCTGTCGATGCTGCTCTTAGCGCCAAGGTTACTTTACTGTATCAAAAGATCCAACAGCTCAACAACGAGAGTCGCCTAGTAAAGGGAGCGAATGAGAAGCCACATTATAGTCTTAGAAGCCTTACTCGTTCGTTACTCTTTGCTCGTGATGTTGCGCCCCTCTGTGGCATCTATCGTGCGCTGTACGAAGGGTTTCATATGAGCTTCTGCACCGTCTTGGACCACGGATCAAATGTCCTAGTCAGACCATTTATTGAGGCATTATTCCCTAAGAACGCCAACATCAAGGCCGAGTTGAGGAAGCCACTCAGACGACCACAAGACGATGCAAGTTATGTACAGGAGTCTTCTTACTGGCTTCGACGCGGAAATCAGGATATTGAACCACAGCAACATTATATCGTTACACCGTTCGTGCGACAAAATCTCGATAATCTCATTCGGACTACCCTCACGCGTCGGTTTCCCGTTCTATTGCAAGGCCCAACGTCTTCCGGCAAAACCAGCATGATTGAATATCTAGCCAAGAAATCTGGAAATAAATTCATCCGTATCAACAATCATGAGCACACCGATTTACAGGAATATCTCGGAACATATGTGTCCGACGCAAATGGCCGCTTGCTGTTCCAAGAAGGTGTGCTAGTGCGAGCATTGCGTGAGGGACATTGGGTAGTGCTCGATGAGCTCAATCTGGCACCAACCGATGTTCTGGAGGCGTTAAATCGTTTGCTAGATGACAACAGGGAGCTATTCATTCCAGAAAAACAGGAAGTCATTCGTCCTCACAAGGACTTTATGCTTTTCGCCACGCAAAACCCGGCTGGCTTATATGGGGGCCGTAAAGCACTTTCCAGGGCGTTTCGGAATCGGTTCTTGGAATTGCATTTCGACGACATTCCTGTTGACGAACTGAATGAGATTTTGCAAAGGCGGACTCAGATACCGCCTTCTTGGAGCGCTCATATTGTCAATGTATACAAAGAGCTTTCTCTCCTTCGACAAGAAAATCGTCTGTTTGAATCGAAGAGCTTTGCAACATTAAGAGATCTCTTCCGATGGGCGTTGCGGAACCCAACAACAAGTGCAGAGCTTGCTTCTCAAGGTTTCATGTTACTGGCGGAGCGCGTGAGAAAGCCAGAAGAAAGAGAGGCTGTCAAACAAGTCATCGAGAAAGTCATAAGTAAAAGGGGACCAAAGATTACCATTAATGAGGACCAGCTGTATGCCGCAGGAGGCTCACCGGAGATCAGCCAATATACAGAACGGTTTGATCAAAAAAGCTCTCCAGTAGTCTGGACGAAGGCTATGAGAAGATTGTTTGTCCTAGTGGCCCATGCTATTCGCAATAGTGAGCCCGTACTTCTTATTGGCGACACTGGTTGTGGTAAGACTACAGTCTGCCAAATATTGGCCAACGCATTTGGGAAGCGCTTATATACCGTCAATGCCCATCAGAATACTGAAACTGGAGATCTCATTGGAGCACAGCGCCCTGTGCGAAACAGGGCTGGTCTTGAGAACCAGCTTCGCAATGACTTGGACGCGGCTCTCAGTTCCTTGGGTCACCAGGGATGCCTCGAAAATAGACCTCTCGATGAGATTTTGATGGCTTATGATGATTTATTGTCAAAGCGAGACCATCAAGCCGTCAACAAAGTGCTACGAACTCGTATCTACGATAGCCGCAGGAAAGTCCAAGCTTTATTTGAGTGGGTTGACGGTAGTCTTGTGGAAGCAATGAAGACTGGCCAATTTTTTCTGCTAGACGAGATTTCGCTGGCAGACGACGCTGTCCTCGAAAGACTGAATAGCGTTCTGGAACCGGAAAGGACCCTCTTACTGGCTGAGAAGGGATCAGATGACTCATCGATTGTTGGTTTGGATGGATTTCAATTCATGGCTACAATGAATCCTGGTGGTGACTACGGCAAGAGGGAGCTCTCGGCCGCTCTTCGGAACCGGTTCACTGAGATTTGGGTGCCCTCGCTCTCAGATATGGAAGACGTTCTTCAAATTGTCAATGTAAAGCTCGTTTCGTCTGCGAAGATGCATGCTCCGGCACTTGTGGCATTTGCGGAGTGGTTCGGTTCAAGATATAACTCATCGGTGACTTCATCCATCTCACTTCGGGACATGCTGGCCTGGGTTGATTTCGTCAACTTGGTCGGCGCATCTGACCCGGTATTCGGTATAGTTCATGGCGCGGCGATGGTGTATATCGATACGTTAGGAGCCAACCCTTCGGGACTACTGACCACTAGCTCTAGCAGCCTTGAATCTGAGAGGCGGACTTGCCTGGATGAACTTGGGCGTCTCCTGGACTCTGATCTTTCAAACTTCTACCAAGAGGACATACATGTTGTGTTCAAAGACTCCAAGCTGAACATCGGCCAATTCTCTACACCATTGGCCGGGCAGCCTGAAATTGATGTTGAGTTTGCACTTTCAGCACCCACAACGAAAACAAATGCAATGCGCATAATTCGTGCAATGCAATCTTACAAGCCCATTCTTATTGAGGGTAACCCCGGTGTTGGTAAAACGACTCTCGTTACCGCTTTGGCCAAGTCCATTGGCGAACGATTGACGCGAATTAACTTATCTGAGCAAACAGATTTGATGGATCTTTTTGGCTCCGATGCACCAGCTGAGGGCGCTGATGTTGGCACGTTTGCTTGGCGAGACGCCCCTTTCTTGAGAGCCATGAAGCATGGACATTGGGTCTTGCTTGACGAAATGAATCTCGCTTCGCAATCCGTTCTCGAAGGTCTCAATGCTTGCCTTGACCATAGGGGAGAAGTCTATATCGCTGAGCTCGACCAAACATTTACCCGCCATCCAAATTTCCGTCTCTTTGCCGCTCAGAACCCACATCACCAAGGCGGTGGTCGCAAAGGCCTTCCTGCTTCTTTTGTTAATCGTTTTACTGTAGTATATGCTGATACCCTTAGACTTGAAGATCTCACGATTATTTGCAAACAGGCTTTTCCTGGCATTTCGGATGGAGACCTTAGGAGGGTCTCCGGGTTTGTTAATGAACTTGATACCCAAATTGTACAACAGCGGCGTTTTGGAACCCAAGGAGGACCTTGGGAATTTAATCTTCGAGATACCCTACGGTGGCTCAATTTGATCACGTCGAATGAACAGTTACTGGGCGCTGGTGGATCTTTCGAATTTCTTGATACCCTCTTTACGCTGCGACTTCGTAATGTCTCCGACCGTGCTACCGTGCACAAGATTTACTCTTCCTGGTTTCCTGATCCTGCTTCTACTCCAAACTATTATCATAATCTCGGTCCGGAAAGCTATCAGGTTGGGTTAGGCCTTATCTCCCGAGAACCACATGTTGATAAGAACCTGAATAATCCTCCAGCTGGCCTTCCGATTTCGCATTTACCTATCATGGAGTCGCTCATGATATGTGTACAGAAAAACTGGCCCGTCATTCTAAGTGGTTCTACAGGATCAGGTAAGACAAGCATACTGAAGCGACTTGCAGCTTCCGTAGGTGCGGATCTCCTTGTCTTCTCAATGAATGCGGACGTCGACTCCATGGACTTGGTAGGTACCTATGAACAGGCTGACCCGTTCCGTCCTTTGCACAAAATTTCTTCTTCCATAGAAAGCTTTGCTCGGAAACTCCTTGCACAGCAATTGTGCACGCAAGAAAATGGGCTGATCGATGTTACCATTGTCCGCGCGCTCGAAATTTTGAATGAGACTTCATCTTCTATCTGGGATAGAGATAAGATCTCTCAGCTTAAAGGCATAATCCGGGCCGCGCAAGCCTCGGGCTTTCCCAAGCCGTTGATCGACATGCTTGATCAGCTCGACTGTATGGTAGAAGCTCCGTCTTTCGTAGACAAGGCCCGATTCGAATGGATCGACGGCATTCTAGTCCAAGCCTTAGAACAAGGAAAGTGGCTAGTGCTCGATAATGCCAACCTCTGCAGTTCTTCTGTATTAGATCGACTAAACTCCTTATTGGAACCGAACGGAGTTCTTCTCATTAATGAACATTCTAGCGAAAGTGGTGAGCCGAAGGTCGTTGAGCCGCATTCAAACTTCAGAATTTTCTTTACTGTAGACCCCAGATATGGGGAGCTCTCGAGAGCAATGAGAAACAGGGCCGTTGAGTTGTATCTTTTACCATCACAGGTGAACGGTGAGGTACCTCAAGCATGCTTGTTTCCCTTTGAGTCTACTCTTTATCGTCTTCGACATCGTGTTCAGATCAGTAGCAGAACAAAGAGTGATAGCTGCGAGAACGGTCTACTTCAAAGCGTTGCAATTGATCACCTCTCCTTGTCCGATGATCATGCTTTACAGCCTCTTGCCAGAGATCTTGAAACTGAGCCGTTTGTTCAAATACCTGCGTTGCTTTCAAGTCAGTCCACAATACCCCATTCCTCATATTCCGAACCAATATCTACATTTTACGACGAGGTCGTGAAGTCCGTAGGGCTAGCACCTTCTTTTTCAAATACACAGGTAAGCTGAATCGCTAATTTCTTTATATAGAGCGTACAATTACTAAATCCGCACTTGCAGTCCGTAATGCCAATTAACAATGAAGCCCTCGTCCGACGGACAGAACCTCTACGTCATTCTGCAATCTTTCTATCCTTGATTTATAATCTTTTGCAGAACCTTTCCGATATGGAAAGCACCTTTCAATCGGCGGTATCAGTCAAAAACTCAAATCGACACTCATCCCGTTTGATCCGCTCCATAGCAGCCTACCAGATTCCTGGAGCATCAAATGATTCGACCTACAAAGTGTATGAATTACTTCTTGGTATACTTAGAGCTGCCAAGGAAAGCTTGGCCGGCTGTCTTCGTGGGACACATATGGGACACAAGGAAAGTACGTTGATGAAAGCTGTCGATTGCTACTGGTGGAATGTATTCAATGCGGTACGCTCTGAAGACTTCGATGAGGCCAGATTCCAGGTAATACTTAAGATCAGTAAGGAGAAGACTGCTATCACTAGTATTGCGCAACCTTTCAATCGCCTAGCAGTGCTCGTCCAACAGAGCATCGGGATATTCGAAGAATCAGTAAAGCCATCAACAGGCCAAGCGATGGAGCCATTATGGCGATCGTTCAAATCGGCATACGGAGTAGGAAGCTTTACTGCCCTTCAAGTCTTACTAACACTTGAGCATCTTGCTGATGAGTTCGACAAAGCATCAATCATGGGCATTAGGACCTCTTTGACAGATATCATCGGGGCTCGCGACTCCTTTACGAAAGCTTTTACATTAGTCCTTAGTGATCCCGCGGCCAACTTTGACCTCATTCCTCCTGATATGACGGATCCGGTCGACTCTAATCAAATCCACCCCGTGGACAATATAACGACATTTTTTGCCGACGAGTTTGAAGCTCTCTGCCAAATCTATAACCTGCACCGACAAGCTCCGCAGAACAACCTGGCCCTCTTCGCTCAACGTGCAACCAAATATGTGGGTCGTTCTATCAAGATGTCAACACTGGTAGCTTTGAATGGGTACTTGGGCTACCAGCGACAGAAACAGACTCCAGCGATTGCACTTAGAGGGGAAATGCCGGCTGCTTTGATCGAAAAACTCTCGGTAAATATTAGTGAGGTTCCTTTACAAGATTTCAATTTACTTGAGAACGAGATAGATGCCATTGGTCAAATTATCGGTCGTGATAACAACATCATCTCCAGAAACCAACTATACGCCTTGAACGGCTTCTTAACGTCTATGATGCGGACAGTGATGCGGACGCTTGGTGTTCCTGAGAGCATTGAAGTGCACGCAGTTACGAAGTCCTTCAGACGAGTTGGAGATTTCCTCCAGGATGATGATCCGTCGCGTGACATCTTTAATAACCAATTCCAAGACGTCTTCCATTACCTTAGTTCCGAGGCCCGATTTGAGCCTTTAGGTGCTGCATCAAATGCTTGGATACAATTCGGACTCGGTTGTCTGCTCCTCTACGTTCCGTATAGAGCCTACGACCCTGCACTCCGACCGATCATTGAAAAAGAACTCTGGGAGAAGCATACGACAGAGCTGAAAGAGCAATTACACGCACTTCGGAAGTTTGAACAGGGGTTCACGGGCACGTCAACGAGCATGCGCATTCGTTTGATGGAAGATGAGCTCGCTTCCCATGGTGATGAACCGTCCGTGCCTGCAGTCGCCCGTCCTCCACAATCAGAACTGGCTGCGCTGCAGGTTGAATTCAAGAACGTGTTATCCCTAGTCAAAAATATGCTTTCGAGAGGTATTGGTGCTAGACTGGATCCGTCAACACAACATAATCTTTTGCAACTCATTCAGCGACTTTCAGAGCAATACCGTACATATGACGATATCACGAACCCTGTTGTAGGATTTTTGCAGTGTATTCAGGTCGGTACATTACTCGGTGAAAAAGAAATTGAGCCCTCTGGTCGGACATTGGGAGATCTTCAACATCTGCTTTCATTGACGCCGTTCGTGGCTGGGACTCCTGATCGCGTTCATGACATCTCCAGAGCGATGGAGACAAAGGATGTCACCTTGCTGGTGCACATTGTGAATGTGCTGAGTCTCTCTCGGTCTGTGAATGGACGATTGCCAACGGATCTTCACTTTATTGTATCGAGTTGCTTTAGTCGAATCTTTCAAGACTGGAAACAAAAATTGGAGTTAGACCAAGAAAAAGCAGCAGCGAAGTCAAGTATATATAGGTACCGCGGAGGCAATGACGAAGATGATTCATTTGATGATGAAGAGCTGGATGGGGTGTTCCCCAAATACGAAGATAACGGCGAACTTGAACATGACAGGATGGTGTTCCATGATCCTCAGAACATTGTCGGAGAGATTGCCGATGCTCATGGCGCGCTATTTCTTGGCCTGCCAGACCAGGAATCGTACTTGCAAATGTTGCTGATGAGGACATCAGAACGGATGTCACAACTACACAATGCGCCCAAGGCAATGGCTATGGCTACTAGTTTCCCGTCAATCTATCTACTACTCGCCCAACAAAAGGATGTTCTACAATCTACAGCTGCTCCGACAAAATATAATTTCTACACATCTCCGAACATCGCTGAAGCGAAAAAACTCATTCATTTGTTAAGACGCGTACAGAGCCGGTTCGCTATAATACACAGTGCTTGGCCTGAACAAGCTACACCAGCAGAAGTATTGCAGCTTTGCAACGAGGCTCTTTCGTTTGGTCATAGAGAGCCGGTAGCAAAGTTCTTGACAAAAGCCGAGAAGCTTCATACTACGATAAACCAGTGGCAAATGATTGCTAGTAAAGAGTGGAGCGCCGAGGCTGTTTATGCAGATCTCATGAGCCTTGTAATTAGTTGGAGACGGCTCGAACTTGGAACATGGGCTGTATTGCTGGAAGCGGAAGATCTCAAATCGGCAGACGATGCGAAGGCGTGGTGGTTCATTGCATATGAGAATCTCATTGCGAGCCCGACTTCTCTTGCGAAGTTTAACAACATTGGGATGAATATGGAAGAATATGCTCAGGATTTGTTCAAAACACTAGAGGCATTCCTCATCAACACTACACTTGGGCAATTTGAGACACGAATGCGACTTCTCCGGCAATTTCAAGGTCATCTTGCAATTTTAAAGACCAATGAGCCCACCTTTGAACCCATTCATGATGGTTTGGCCAATTTTATTAGCTACTTCAGCTCCTTTGTTGATCCAGTTCGGCGTACAATTGCTGACCAGCGAAAACCTTTGGAGCAACACGTTCAGGATGTCATCAAACTTGCGAGTTGGAAGGACCGCAACGTTAATGCTTTACGAGAGAGCTCCAAAGCATCGCACCGGAAACTTTTCAAAGTCGTTAGGAAATATAGAGCTGTGCTAAATGGATCTGTGGATAGGATCATCAATGCTGGCTTACCTGATGGCATTTTAACGAATGCTGTTGTCCCAATGCTAACAAAAGCCGAGAGTGCGATGATTGAGCCCCCATTGGCTCACGCTACAAGTTTCACGTCATGGTCAACACCTTTGGACTTGCCGGCTCGGTTCAGAAATGTTCAATCTACTGTATCAGTGATGTACCGCAAAAGCAGGTCGGAGAATTTGTTAGATGTTGCAAGCTATCTCGAATCATTTACCTCCGACACACAACAGACGATCTCTCAGCTCCGGAAGGCGACTCCTACAACAGTGACAGAGGAGCATAAGGAGGTTCTCAAGCATCTCAAGAACCGAAAGCGGAAATTGTTTGCGGACGTGCTTAAGGCAGTGAAAAAGATGGGGTTCAAGAGTGGCCTTAGCACTGACGTGCTCATTAGGCAAGATTCGAGGTACAAAATTCTTGCTGGTACATCTACTCTGCCATTGGAGTCTGGGCCAGAAATCTCCTCACAAGTTTGGTTTTTTAAACTAGTCGAGCTAATGCCAAAAGTCCGTAGCGCATCAAGAGAACATTCGGAAGATATAACGAGCGCAGAGATTCTTCGATCTACAGTCTACCTAGAGAGCATACTTACTGCCGCAATTAGACAGCGACAGGCCGTGAGAGAGTTTGGTCAGGACAACACAGCCCTTGCTTGCCTTTGTGACCAAACTGCAATACTTTGGAAAATGGATTCTTGTGCTGTCAAACAAGATCAATCGGCCCGCACAGGTGGATACAAGATACGCCAAGCTGTGAAATGGCTTCCAGTTCTAATTAGCGTAGGAATCAGCGTAATCCATGCGCAGGAAAAAGTAGGAACATTGGATTTCTCGGAAGCCTGCCGCGATCTCGAAGATTGGAGATTAGCGTTTCTTGAGCTGTCAACAACCTTTGACGGGACCACACCAGCTCCACGATATTTAAAAAGTGTTTCGGCGGAATCTAGCGAGAACGTGGGTCAAGAGATGCTCGAAAGATTCGGAGAATACTTGACAGAACTACCTTACAAGCAGCCACAGCTGTCTTATCTCTCGAATCACATCAAGCCGTGGACTGTTTTGACTGGAGCACTGCTACAACCAAACGATACCGAACATGGAGATGCCACTCCAGGTCCAGTTGTTGAGGATGTCACCGATCTCTGCGATCAAATGCTAGCAGCAACACAGGATTTGGAGAAAGCCCTTAGTTCTGCGCCTACCACTACCGAAGACTCACATTGGCTCATGAATGCCGAAGATGCCCTTGAAAGATGCATTTCTAGTACGAACGCTGCTTTGATCGTGCCCGCTTGGCAGCGATACCTCGACAGTCTTCATCTACTTGAGCAGGATGACTTGGCACAACATGCCGCTCTTATTAATTTTCTACTTCCAATTCTCCATGTCTATCGCCAAACTTTCCAAGTCCTGTATGATCGATTCGTTGCTCTACACTGCGCGACGTGTAGGATGTCTTTTGTGCTTGCCAACTCTTTCATCCAGGTTGCAACACAAGGTTTCTGTGCACCTGCCGAGAAGTCAAGCGGCAACGCGGAGCAGACGGAAAAGATTGAAGGTGGTACTGGTCTTGGCGATGGCGATGCAATGGAAGGCGCAGAGGACATCAGCAAAGATTTAAACGGTGATGAAGAACTCGAAGAGTTGGCTCAGCAGCCAGATGATGGGGGAAACGATGGAGAACTTGACGATGAGAAGGATGCTGTGGAAATGGCCGATGAAATGGAAGGCCATGCAGAACAGGCGAGCAGCGATGGTGACGAAGGCGAAGGTAGAGAGGATGCTGAAGAAGGCTCGCAAGGAGATGTTGAGAGCGAAGTTGGCTCAGTTGATAATACGAAAGCGTCTGCTGTTGATGAGGGGATGTGGGACGATGCAGCGGAAGAAGATGCAAAGGATAGAAAGGTCGAAGAAAATGCCAAAGGTTCGACTGAAAGTAACAAAGAAGTTACTGACAAGGAACAACAAGACTTGCAGCAGGATGAGTATATGGACGATGTGACAGGAGAAAATGCAGAAGCTCCTGATAGACAACAGCTAGAGGAAGCAGAGTTGGAGCACCCAAGGCAGGATGAAAAGCTTGAGTTGCCCGAGGATCTTCAGATCGGGCAAAATGGCAATGGCGAAGAACTGTCGTCTGACTCTGAAGCTGGGACGGATTTTGGGGATCAGGATGACAAGGATCGTCAAGGTGATGAGGAAGCAACTGATCTAGCCCAAACTCCAGAAGACGATAAAGTCCTTGCCAGTGACAGCGACATTGTGAGCGAGACGGATGAAGATGACAAACAAAATGAGGCAGTGGACAACCCAAATGACATGAGAGAAGCAGAGAATCTTGGCATCGACGATGAAGCTCAAACTGAAGCTCAACGTTAGTCATTTTTGAATGCTTTAATTTTGTTCGGGAACTTTACTGACATACAACTAGATTCTGTCGATGAACGAGGACAAGCGATGTTCAACCAGGAATTCAGTGCAGCCATTGAAGATGTCACTGGAGGCGAGAATGGTGGAAACGAAGATAATCCCAAGGAAAGCCGGACTCAGGAAGGAGCAGCTAATGGACTTGAGGGGAACGAAGATCTAGAGAATTTGAGAGAGCAGAAGGCGGCTTCTATATCGAGTGGCAAACTGGGCCAAAGGGAGATTTCGGACTCCAATCTCGAAGCAGCTGATTGGCAAGACGAGTCTCGAACCAGTCAACCTTTCAAGAAGCTTGGAGATGCCTTGGAGCAATGGTATAGAAAGCAGCAAGCCATTCACAATGCCGATGAAGAATTAGAGGGCGACCCAGGATCTAACGAGCAAGACATAGAGATGACTGATGCGGAGTTCCAACATTTGAAAGATGACGAGCAGGTGGCGGACACACAAGCACTCGGCACGGCCACGGAGGATGAAGCAAAGGCTGTGGACACCAGAAAAGCCATCGACAGTCTTGATTTGAATGACTTCCGAGAACTTCTGTCTGACGCACAGGAAAAAACAGATGCAGACGCTGCAGCTGAAATGGACGTAGATGTTCCGGAGATCACTCAGGCAGAGGAGCACGGCAACCTTTCTCATCTACCAAACGTAGCAAGGAGCGAGCACGAGGAAGATGCTAAAAGGGAATCATCTAACGATACTGAAATGGATGATGTCCGAGAAGACGAAGATCGATGCTCTCCGGAAACATCAGCTAATCGTGTCTCACAACCACCACTTGATGTTTCGACTCTTGAACACGCTCGAGTGCTCTGGTCTCATTATGAGAACGTAACGCGGACGCTCTCACTTACCCTAACCGAGCATCTCCGACTCATCCTGACACCAACGCGTGCGACCAAGATGCGTGGCGACTTTCGCACTGGTAAACGTCTCAACATGAAACGGATTATTCCGTACATTGCATCACAGTACAAACGCGATAAGATCTGGATGCGACGCTCCGTACCCTCAAAGCGGGCATATCAGATCATGCTAGCAATTGATGATAGTAGTAGCATGGCCGAGAGTGGTGGAGGCCAACTGGCTCTTGCTACTGTAGCGTTGATCTCACGTGCGCTGAGTATGCTCGAAGCCGGCGAACTGAGCGTTGTAGCATTTGGCGAGCACATGCAAGTAGCGCATGCCTTTGAGACGCCATTTGCAGGTGACGCAGGTGCAGAAGTTTTCCGGCATTTCGCGTTCAAGCAGCGGAAAACGGATGTTCGGTTGCTTCTCCAAGAATCTCTTACTTTGTTTCGTGAGGCGAGATTAAGGGCGATTGGTTCTGCGTCAGAACTTTGGCAATTGCAATTCATCATCAGCGATGGTGTTTGTGATGATCATCCAGGTATCAGGCGTTTAGTCCGGCAGGCGCAAGAAGAAAGGATCATGATCGTCTTCATCATAGTCGATACGGTGATGGATGGGCAAAAGCAGAGCATCATGGAATTGCAGGAAGCGGACTTTGGCCCGGACGAGACGGGCGAGATGAAGGTCAAAATGAGAAAGTATTTGGATACATTTCCATTCCAGTACTATCTCATTGTCAGGAGCGTTGGGGAGTTGCCGGGTATACTTGCTGGTGCATTAAGACAGTGGTTTGCTGAAATCGTCGACACGGAGCTGTGAACAGTGTGGATTTGCTCCATGCCTTGGCTTTTTAGATACATGCGTTTCATATTCATGCAATTGCTCCATAAAATGTATAAAGTTTCTGTACAAATGTGCGCGTAACTTGTAACGTGGCCATATCGTATTACTCAGCAAAAAGGGGTTCCTTCCCTTCTTTGGCACCTCTGATCTTCAATGCTTGCGCAATCCACTCCAATTCATCCAATACACAATGTTTCGTTTGACGTTCAGCAGTGTTGTCTTGACAGAGCTTCTGTGGGATGGTTTTGCAATGATGGATCGGGTTTTGCCCTGATTCACCAGCATTTGCCTAATGTTCTCCCTGTACTGCTGGTCGTTCTCGCTCTTGCTTAGTGGGAAAGCAATCTGAATGAATTTGCCAACATCATCTAGAGCTGTGAATGCTTGAACGATGCCATTTTCTTGGGCAGACGTAAGCGTGTTGAATTCCATCGATCTCCACTTTTCCCATGAGCACTCAACCCCACCGCGGGCAAGGTCATCGCGAAGCCCTGAATTCCGATCCAGTCCTGCCAAAATAAGCAATCGTGGACTCTGACAGCGTGCGTATTCACGAGATTTGCGCGAAATATACTGAACTACTGCCGTCTCTGCCCGGTGAGCGGCTGTTACGTCAAGTACGATCAAACCTTCCAAACTTGAATTTTGGATGGCCTTCAGCTTCCTGTCGAGCATCGGTACTGTTGCAAAGACTGGATGAATTAGCTTTTTTCTCGTACTCCAGTTCTTGGTGCAACTCACAGAGGAAGCCAGATAGCTGTACAACTACTACTGAGGCACTTGAATGGTACCACTTGTCAATCTCCGCATCATCCAAGACTTCTTCGAGCACTTCCTGACTTGCTTTTCCCAATTCCAGCCCTGTTGCTCCTGGCTTGTCGGCTTTTCTATTTTCGGTTGAGGCTTTTCGGATATGCCAAGATCTGAAACTTTGACAAGGTTCGCAGCTTTCCGGTCGAGCGCTCCTCAAGGGCAGCGTTACTATTCTTGCATCCTGAATTGGTCAGCTAGCTTCTGTTCCGTCCACAATCTTCATGCACCCACCGAATCAATCGCTGCCAATACCAAAACCATGAGGAGGGTGATTGCTAGGCCAATTGCTAAACCCTGAGGAAACCCAAGAAATGTGCAGGCCAACACGGTCCCCAAGACTGTGATCCATTCGGACCAGAGAAGAGTATTTACCGAATCATATAATGCACCAATGACCAACTCAGTACCAAAGAAGAGCACGATTGTGGAGGCCATGATTGTTGGAATATAGGAAAGCATATGGGAAGACGTGAAAAACAAGGGGACAGTGAACAAAATAACAATCCAGACAGCAAATTGATCTCCACCTGCCTGAACAAAAAACACGGACGAAGAGAAGACCTATTCCGATCAGCACACACGCGAATTTCTTTTGCCCTGAGAACACAATCTCTTACCACTAGGTTGGGAACTGTCCCTAGAAGACCAGCCAGAGTGTTCGCCATACCATGACCAAAAAGCTCAAAGTTCATGCTGTATTGAGCAACGTTAAGCCCATGGGCAAGTGCTGGGATATATATTGGAAGATTAACTAAGCCAACAAAAACCGTCAGTGCGATGTTCTGCGCAGCAGCTCCGAGGGCACTCCACTCGACGTATCCAAAGTCAAACAAGGCCCAGTAATCCCACGACAGGGCTTTTCTATCCTCCGTTGGTATGTTCTGGATTGGAAAAAGCCAGCCCTGTGTCGAAAGGGCGAACAACCTGTTCGAATTGATGGTTCCGCGTATTGCTACTCCAATCCAAAAACCCACGGCAACTGTCAGGAAGTAGAGCGGCGTGAAGAGAGGATGCGCTGTGGCTCCTCTCGTCATTCTATTGAGCCATTTTGCCCGGAGGATCGTACTCAAGCAAACTGCCGGTAGGCATGAGGCGACAAGCAAGGGCATATGCTGTTTGGTCAGCAAAGCCGATGTCAAATTGCCCAATGGTAGCTGTCCTGCGGAAAGGGGCATCGATATTTCAAGAGCCATGACACAAAGTGAGACCCCAATAGATCCTACCCAAGATGTCAACAAATTGTATTGAAATTAATGTCTCAACTTACCGACTGCCCCGGTCAGCACAGTTTTTGGAATGTATTCTAACAGTCTACCACTTCTAGCAATCGACATCAACGTAAAAGCGAGCCCAATGAGGAGACTACACAACGAAAATGCTACCATGACAGTTGGTAAAAGACTTTTGCTATCAGGTCCGAGCCTCTGGCTTAGGTCGGACGCAATTCCTCTTAAAAATGGCATGACCTCGAAAAGCATGCTACCCAACACTCCATCGATTTCGGAGCCTCCCATCGTCAACGTGATTTGAGAAATCAATGTACTTGAGAATTCAGTTAGGCGAACCAAATAAATCATGGCGGTTGACTTGCCTCATGACGAACATGGAGATTCCTTGCAGCCGAACTTTCGCAAAAGCTGGACTTGATGGAAATAACAGTACTCCAAGAGATACGGCATCGAGACAATTGAGAAGCGATCCCAACAAAATGGCTGGCAGAGCTCGATAAAGCCTCATCAGGACGAAACGCAGACCTGATTCACACTTTTGCATATCCTTGTACCTCTGCAGACGAAGAGACAACGTTTTGGTGCAGTGGGAATGTTGTTGTCAACAAAAATATGTCTAATTGAAAAAGTTTAGGCACCCTTTTATCTTTGAAGAGTATTGAACCTTCCCAAAATCAAAATCTACAATCGTCATCTATCCGCAAATGTGTTTGATCAATCATGGACGTTCGGCACGTTTTCCGGAATGGATTTCGCGATAACATCATCAAACAAGTTATGCAAGGGAGTGCGCTGGCATCTACTCCCGATCCTCACAAAACGAAGCCATTGATGATCTTCTGACTTATCTTACATCCGACCTCCTTCTTTGTCAATCTCAAAATACAAAATATTTCTCTAAAATCGCGGTTGAAACGTCGTTTCAAAAGTTTGCTCAGCGGACCGACGCGCGACGTGAGGAAACTCTGGCAAAGTCCGATAGAGCCCGGACGTCGCATCCCGCAGCTTTGTACTACCAACTTCAATTTCTACAAGTAATTCTTCCCATCGACTTTGAGCACGATCCAATACGATATGGAAATGGGGCGGTAAGCTATGTTCTGGATTCACGGCTTATCTTGCATTCGTAACATGTTCTACACGCCGGGCATCGGTAAAGTCCAGGCGATCCGCTTTGCCCCAGTCGCATTTCTAACGGCTTGCTCTCGTACTTTTCCCGAATGTTTTGTGCATTCACATCGGCGAAGTTTTCCTCATATATACGCTAAGCTGATACCCATCCGACTCGTGCAGATGGAATCATCGTGTCGAGCTTATGACGAGTCTATCCGTCTTATCCAAAGCTCTAAATCACGCTGCCATAGTGGTCAGTATCTACTACCAGTGCATCTACAGCGTTATTGGTTTTGCTGAAATCTGATAGTACTAGGACTCCTTTACTTCTAGTGGAATATACGAGCGCCGCAACCTTCGGACCCAACCTTTGGCTGGATTTATCGTGCGATCTGAGCTAATCAAGTCTGCGGGAAGCCGTTGCATATCGGCAACGTTCAATGATATATGGTTCAACAAGTGATGCTAGCGACATGAGTAAATGCAACAAATCATAGATTGCTCGAGACTCAGAAAAGAAGTGACGTCTCTCGTCAGATATATTTCCATATGACCTAGTTCCGTTGTAACATCACTTAACAGGCTCTATACACTCATATCACGGATAAAGCGACAAACATTGACTCCTGGCAGCGTGATAGGACGTCAGTTGAACATCTGATTAGATGGAGCCTTTGCGATCCTCCTTTCCATTGCAAGCTTACGTCAAAGGCTTAAGAAGATATATACGATTCGGACCAGGCAATTGGTACACTTTCATTTGCAAGTTGGGCATCTGACTGTTATGCCAGCCTAAAGCTGCTCAAGAAAGCAAACTTGTCAGGAATAAACCAGCCGGGAGCTCTTCCGCAATCGAGACCAATGCATGCTTTAACGTCACTGGACTGCGTTCAAATGTCGGTAAAGAGAAAACACGCATCAAATAATCTCTCGTTACACATGTGGATTCGACCGTCGATTTGCAGTCGTTCATCTCCATTCACCTGAGCTCATTCCGGCGAAGACAGACCTTGATCTAACCTTATCTCACGGCTGAACCCTATCGCGTCAGTAAGTCTATCCTTAATCTACGATAATGAATGCCAAGCTAAGGTCATGGTATCAGCCATGTACTCAAAGCTTTACGTCACGCGTGAAAGAGTTGATCGGAGTTACAGCATATGACATATTTCCCTGAGAAGAATTTCCCAACATGAGAGCGGCAAATCTTAACTAAAGACGCCACTGCAATGTGTCCTTGTACTCCAATGCGGTACGGCTACGCTGCACCTTCGGGTCGAGCGCTGACGAAGATAAAGATGAATCTAAGATTAGAATGGTGGCAGGCCCTGTCTTCAGCTCTAGCACGATGCACTGACACCCTAGATGAGGAAGTCATTTTGGAGCTATACATCATCGTATTCTCGAGGTATATTGAACTTGAGACGTGTGACGGCGCATTGAAATTGCTTAAACCCACGTTCAGGATCCGGTTGGTGAAAGACCATATCTCCGTAAAGTTATTTTCATTCTGTCACAAGCTGTGGGTATCGGCGATTTAAAGAAACTAAAAGGCTGGTTGTATGGCGAATCAGTGCATTTTGTTGTTGATATGTCGCGCACTGACGGGCCAATCCCGCGAAACGCTATTGAAGCCCCATTTAAAGATGGTGAAACCAAAGCCTTGTGTTATTTCATTTCCCGTTTCATCAAATTTCGTTTCCCCATTTCTCCGTTTCTGCATTCCTCCGTTTCTTCATTCCTCCGTTTCTTCATTCCTCCATTTCTCCTTCCTCATCTCCGTCTTTCTATAACAAATTGTCTTCTTCGATGTGAAGGCAGCTATTTTGATCCGAATCTTACGTTGCAACTATTAAGTCGTGGTAATCTGCTATGTTCGTGAAGGTAGAAATTCAACTTTTACACCTGCTCAGCTCTTGTGAAATGAAAGTTTTCACTTCCCACCTCATATTCCTTTATCTGATGGCTTTATCCTCTAACGCTCGAAATACAACTGATAAGAATTTCATGAGGTGAGTAATGGCCATCTCACCGGTGAATAAGACAAATCTGACAACAGCGTCGCCAGCGAATTTGATATCATCTTGGAGTATCCACCCGCCGCTACTAATTCCAGTCTCCAGAAACCTAAAGTTCCGCTCGCCCAGCTGAAAACCCTTGCCAAAAGACAGATATCGTGGCCTATTAGGTTGTGTCCGCAATCCTTTCCAGACGGACCCCACGATTTTGCAGGCTCATCGTGCAATCGCGCCTCGGGCATGCGGGCTTACCATCTAACATGTCAAAGGATACCGTTCCAGGGGGAATTCGATCATTACCACGGAGAATGTCCTTTAGATTTCCAATGTTATGAAAGGCCAGCCGAGTCTCTGGAAGAGATAGACACAGCCTGGTGTGTTTCTATGGCTGTCATGAGGCAAATCATCAGATCCGCATTTGATGACGCTGTGCGACGGCTGACAATAGATCCTATATACAATATGGACCAAATCAACAATATGCAAATGACACTGACTAAAGAGCAGGATCTTGATGCCCAATTCAGCGCGCTTGAAATAAGTGTTGCTGCTCAAGATAAAGACAACAATAAACTGGGCGCACTGGTCGTATGTAGGGCTTGTAGCACATTGATTGTTCCCAACTGGCCTGCAGGTACTGATCATTTTGACACAAACATAACGATGCCTAATCCAGACGATGCACCAATATTGTATGTCGATGGATGGTCTACCAGTCAAACGGTAGATGTCAAAGCGGGTTGATATTCAATCTCAAACATCCTCTTCCGTATTCGGCGTTGGTGCAGTTTCGTATTAGCTGCTTTTTGCTGCGTCATAGCAACTCGCTTTCTCCACTTATAATCCATAAGCCAGCGTCGTGTTGTGAGCTGGCTGCGAGAAAATCTGAAGATAACCATTTACTTGAGTGTTGAACACTGCTAAGTTGAAATGATCCCAAGACCCGCACGAGCAGCTCAAGCAACACATCGTAGTTGTTACCAAGGTAGATCAGCCACAACCCTCTTGTTTTCTAGACTACATCTTGATTATGAAGACTTTGGCGGCTTTCCGAATAGTTCCGAGCTGAGATCCAGACTATTCAAGAAAGTAGATCAACGCTTTTCGCTATCGCTAGCATCATAGTCAACGATCCTTCTCATTAGATTTATCCCTTTCGTCCGCTTGTCGGCCTCTAACATTGGTCTTGAAGTATTCATCCGCCTTTACTTAATCTGCTTTATTGCTGAAAGCTCTTAATTGGTTGAGACACGGCTTTGCGCTGTTGGACAAAGATCCATCGTAGTGAGACTGTACCCGAGCTTGGCATGAATGATGGTATCAGGGGATAGAGCAGTATCACTGACAATTAATGTAAAATCGCTTTCGGCATTATCGGTATTAAAGTTGCGACCAGACATCGGAATGATAAGCGGGTATTATTAATTATTTGAATAATTCATAACTAATGAATTAGAATTGGATTGGATAAATTATTCAATGTTATCCCGACTTTTATCCGATTGCCCGAATTAGCTTTTATATTAAAAAAAATTTTTCTATTTTATTCTTATACAAGATTTTCGTAAAATGGTATCCAATTCTGAAATTTCTTTTATCATTTTTTTTTCTGAAATTGTGAATATAAGAAAAAAGGGTCGAAAATAAACCTTTATTATTTATCAATATATTCGCAAATTATAAAAGGACGAATCTGAGAAAGAAAATAATAGAATAATTCTTTATTACATATTTGAGAATTATTTGTATAAAATAATTATCATAATTAATTTTTAAAATCATTTCAAAATTCAGTATGAAATTTGTATTGATTTTTATATATCTCATATAAAACAAATTTCTATTTTCCAATTTTTGGATTTTTATCACGGAATTATGGAAGATATATACGAAATAAATGAATTTGAATATTTGATGTATAAAAAAATATTTCAACGAAAATAAGAGATTTTTCATAAAATATTAATCAATCTAATAATTATATAAAATCTTTTTTTTCGATTAATTGAATGATCAGAATTTCATATTTTATTTTCAATTTTGAATCCGGCGATAATAGAATATATTCCAATAAATATTAAAATTCTTATTTTATATATAAAAAAATAATTTATATAATAAAAAGATTTTATACGAAAAGAATTCTAATCTATTTTAATTAATATCCATTTTTCAATTGATATCTGAATTTTATTCAATCAATTTCTTTTTTTCGCAATTTATACGTATTATATGAATAACAATTTTAAATTTCGAAAAATTTTTCTAATTTTTCGTATAATAACTGGCTATTCAGAAAAAAATTAATAAATAATTATTAATCAAATTTTTCAAAAATATGAAATAAAATATAAAATTGGAATTATAATTGGAAATAATTCTAATATAAATGATATTTTGTATTATACGATGAATAAAAAATTCAAAATATATAAGATTTTTTGGAATTCATGAAAATAAAGAATTCGTTATTCAGATTATATTATCAATTTTGCTATATAAGACTTTTTTTTTAAAAATTCTATGAATATTATTTTTATAGAATCATATGATCAATAAGAATAAAATGGAATTGAATTAGATGAATATCAATAATAGAAAAAAATAAATCATTTTCATATAATGGGAATTTTTAAAAAATTTTATAATATTATTATTTATAATTGAAATTCATTAATTCGTATAAAAGATTTTAAATGTTTTATAAAAAAATTATTTTTATTAAATAATTATATAAAATGGAATTTTTGATTTAATCTTTTTAAAATTGTAATCAATTATGAATCGTAGATTGATTAATATATAAAATTTTATTTTGAAATTTTAAAATCTGATTTTTTTGATATATACGAATGGAAATATTTTTATATTATTTATATATTTTTAACGCCATTTCGTATAACAATTTTTGTATTTGAAAATAATCAATCGTATATTGATAAAATATTAGAATAAATAGATATTTTATTTATATATATTGAAATCTTTTTAATATATATAAATTAATTTAAATTTGTATTTATATAATAAAAATTAATAAAATTAGAATGAAAAAAAAGATATAAATTCAGATTTTGTTATACGAATTAAATTTAATTAAAATAAATTTTAAAAATATTATAAAATTTTAGATAATTTATTATATTATATCGCAGTTTTAATATTCTATTTATATTATCATATGAATTATATTTAATAAATTTGGCCAGAATAATGGAAATATCTAGTTTTATAAAATATTCAATTTTTCTGAAATGAATATCAAATAATTCATAATATTATTGAATCTTTTTCATATAAAGATATCCGTCCAAAAATTCTAATGAAATAATCTCAAATAATTTTATATGATAATATTATTATAAATATATAAAATAAATTTTATATATAAAAAAAGAATAAAAATGAATATCAATTATATTATCAAAATAAATCATATAAATTTGAAAAATTTTTATTTTTATAATGATAATATAAAAATCAATAACAAATTAAATATCCATTTTTTTTTTCATTTTACGATTAAAATATTTTCTATTCTAATTATAAATGATATATCAGAAAAAATCTTCTCATAAATTTATCGTACGATTAATTGGAATCATACAAAATTTAATTCTGAAAATATTGAAAGAATTGAATATTTAAAAAATTGAATTCAAAATAATATTTCAAATTTTGATTTGAATAATATTAAAATAGAAAAATGATCAGATAAAATTTTATACGAAAATCAAAAATTTCTCTTAATTTCATTTTTGATTATATCAAACTCATATTAATATATAGACGTTTCTATACAATTCAATCAATTCAAA
Source organism: Astrothelium macrocarpum (assembly GCA_021030915.1). Taxonomy (NCBI): domain Eukaryota; kingdom Fungi; phylum Ascomycota; class Dothideomycetes; order Trypetheliales; family Trypetheliaceae; genus Astrothelium; species Astrothelium macrocarpum. The sequence continues at coordinate 131,437 of JAGEMR010000043.1, read as the reverse complement.
TTTATAAATAATGGATCGTACTAATTCTAATTAGAATAATCAAACAAAAAACAATATTTGAATTAGAATAATTTGAATAATCCATTCATTACTATCCTATTTACGGACTATTCATTATTATCCAATTCATTAATCCTTCCGATGTCTGCTGTCTTGTAATGGCATACAAGGCCCAGATGATTTGCAGTGGGTGGATAGCTACGCAAGCATCGGACAAGGAATGCCATCAAAGACATAAGAAGCAGCCGAACATGCAAGCCTTTCGCGTCATCAGCGCAGCCAAGCGAGAGGGCTCTTGATTCCTGATAAACAGGCTTTTCCGAGACAAAATTTCGCCAAGAGTCTCGCTGCTGTTTGATGCGTCAATTGCAATATTAGCTAAAGTTTTGTAAAGAAACTCCAATGAACGCAAACACAGCCCAGTCAATGATGGAAAAGTTAGTGAATGATATCCATGAAAATATCAAGGTGCTTGACAGTTTTATGAATCGGAACGATCTTCCGCAACCTTCTTTAGAGGTTGGCGGAGCTAAGCTGCAGATTCCGCCGAAAGAGACCAACGTTGTCGAAGCTCGAGGAAAGATATTGAGCACTATCAAGGAATTACAAAGCCTGATTCTTGGCCCCGTTGGCATTCTCACGAACATCGGAGTCAGTGTTGGAAGTCCTCAATATATGCTAGACGTCTAACAAGATTGATAGGTGAACGAGGTTTTGTGCCTCCAGGTGATACACCGCTACAAGATTGTGGAGACGCTTGGTGTCCATGAGTCTTTGAGCTACGAGACTCTTTCAAACAGATGTGGCTTGAACGTTGTCGACTTGCGACGTGTTTTACGTTATGCCATGACGAGCCACATATTTTGCGAGCCTAGCCCCGGCATGGTTAGACATACAGCGGCGTCACAAGCATTAGCAGAGCAGCAACTGGTGAAAGATATGGTCAGCAACACTACCGAACTTCGCTTTCCAGCTGCAGTCCGAACGACAGATGCGCTCGAAAAGTATGGGCTCGCTCAAGATCCTAATCAGTCAGGGTTTTCTCTCGCTCACAACACTGCGCGCGGGCTGTACGATGAGCTTGGTAACTATCCGGAGCGCATGCGTAGCTTTGATGGAGCGATGCAAGCCCTAGCCAAGCAAGTCAATTTCGACTTCATCCTGTCTAATTTCCCACGAAATGGCGATCAAGAGACATTGATAGTCGACGTGGGCGGAGGACGAGGCGACGTGAGTATTGCTTTGGCGAGGCACATAGGACGTGCCCGATTCATTGTGTAAGACCTTTCTACCGAGGCACGAGAACAAGGTGCCCAAAATGCGACGGCTGTTGCAGACCGCGTCCAATTCGAAGCATACGACTTCCGAACGCCGCAGAAAGTCAGAGGTGCAGACGTACTATACATCCGAAACATATTTCATAATTGGCTGGATAAGATATGCGAAGAAATCCTGCGGAATCAAATCCCGGCACTGAAGTTAGGCGGGAGACTGTTGATCGATGACTGTATGTTGCATGAGCCATTGACTGTCTCAGCGTATGAGGAGAGGCGACGCCGATGGATAGATGTCAACATGTTGATTTTGTTTGGCTCTCACGAAAGGACGCTCGGCGAGTGGAAAGGACTACTTATCGCGGCTGATCCAGGTTTCCAGCTAGTCAAAGTGACGCCGGCAGTAAATCAGCCGAATACAATGCTTGAGGTAGCATGGAACCCTGAAGGAAATGCTTTGGCTAGAACATCCGCGGAAGTCAAATGATGTAGATGAGTAGAACGGGAAGAGCGAAGAAACTGCATTATAGATGCTTACGGGCTAAGCTTCCAGGTACATTGAGAGAAATTCTTACTAGGAGTACGAATTAGTCAGTCCCTCTAAGCAATGTTCTGTAGCGATGCCATTCTTTTAAGATCAATTGACAAGGAAGGGCGCACCACTCTAATATACCTACATGCATCTCCAATTCCTTCAATCTCCTTCCTCATGTCCGTAGTAATAATCCTTATTGAATTATTGCTTTAACCGCTTCTGATCCGGAACAAGTCAGCAGATGGCACGCTCTTTATTTGAGAGTATTTGACTTGGTAGACAGTGCAAATTATGAGAAAGGCCCAGTCCAGCGAGATATCCGCAATCTTTGCGCGCTGTTGAAGTGGCATCGCCGACTGCCGATAATTCTTCCCAAATCACCCGGATTGGAGTGCTTAATACAAGGTCAGTTCAACGCTTCAGGGAAGATACAGGTTCTGCAACTACCTTCTAATAGGCCATACCATCCTTGGTTCACGTCATGCCTTGGCTCATCCACGAAGTTAGGAGTGTCGGGATCCAGTGTGAGATATTGACTGACGCATCTGACGCAGTCAGCAGCCTGAGCTAGGCGGATTATTCAGAACCTGGATTAATTGATGAAGAATTGGGCTTACAAAACGGCTACTCAACACGATCCATTGGCTCGAGACACGACGTGATGTTCGAGAATCTGACGCACAATCCACCGAGAGAGAATGCAACTACAGCAAAGACTCCAAAAAGAGCAAAAAAGCGACGGGGCCAGGTTCTGATGGCCCGCCCAATTTCTAAGCTTTGTGCGAAGGTTTCATTCTGATCTTCAACCAGCTCAAAGGGTATTTCTTTGAAAGAAGACATTGCTGTGGGTGTAGCAGCAGTAGTGAGAAAGAAAAGAGGACGGTTTAGGCAGAGAAAGATAAGGTGGTAAACAGCAAACAACCACACAAGAAATCTTCGCTTGCTGTGCTCATTGACGGTATGAAGACTCGAAGCGGCGTAGTATCGTCGATATTCTGACTGAATATCGTCTCGGCTCACTCCAACGCATGCATTTTGATTGCTAGGCCTAGTTCTTATCTGCGAACGCAGAACTGGAGGGCTCTCCACTTTGACAAGAACCAATCGGGGAGCGCAGGTGTAAGGTCTGATGGTTGCTAAAGTGGTGATCTTATTGCGAACTATGCGGACCATGGCGGACGGTTGACTGGAATAGATAATACATACACATAGTGACAAGGATGCATCGCAAACGTGGCTACCGTGCCGCTTCGGGCATACAGCAGAATCGGCTCTCGCGGATGAGATTCCGCAACATAGTGAATTACAGACACAGGAAATTCGCATAGAATCTCATGACATGTTTTAAATTAACCGAGGAACTTTCTTCTCTCCGGTTTAAATACAGCGTGCTTCTCGCGGAGAGAGGAGGCGCCGCAAATTCCTATCAGAAACATCTGGAGGAAGCCATGATTCTTTACAAACTTCAATACGTTGTTTTGAACCATTTTGGACTGATGAAGATCTCATTTTGTGCTTGACATGATCCCAGGGTATTGTATTTACTGTAAGTCTTCAAACGAACGATTCATGTCATCAAGATCATATGCCTGCCTGTTGCCACAATCTTACCCTGTCAGGGATCGCCAGCTCCGAAAATGTATAACTTCGCCGTTCTGACAGTCTTGGCCTACGAATTTGCAGGTCCCTATCAACGATGCACTTGGTAGCCAGGCATTGGAGAAAAAGGATGGCTCAACAGAGTTTGACACGGATCTCTGCTTGCTGAAAAGGAGGGGAGACGTTCGTGGATTAGGATTCAACAACTTTGACCTCTGATAAACTGCCTGTGGAAAGCATGGCAGTCATTTCGTACAAATCTATAAGCAAATAGGATTTCTTTGCTTACCTATCCCTGAGATTGCAGGGAGAACTGAGCTCTCAGCCTGTGACATCCGGCAACTGAAGTGCGGAGCTCAAACATTGTACTGATGCAGAAGCGAATTTGCGAAGCTGCTCTCAGCCAGCAAATGCATACTGTAGATATTCCTTTTTAGCCAGCGTATGTCTGTGAAGTTGGGATTTTGGATAATGGAGAGCAAGAGATCGGGCGCCTAAGTAAGCATGATTGAGGGGTGGACTGGAAAGAGATGGCATGGGTCTGCTCTAAATCAATTTGTGCAGCGCATCACCTGAAGAGAGTAGATGTAGTGTAAAAGGGCTGAAATGTCGATCCTACGGGGCCGATCACGTGTCGGCGTTTGCAGATAGCAGTGTGCCGTTCACCCAATTTTTCCATGAGATCAACAAAGTGCATCGCACACCTTCGACCCATCCCCGTGAAGATCGAGCTATTGCTAAAATTTTTGTGACTCGAGAAGGATCGAGGCTGATTAAATGTTTTCCTATTCGCTCAACTCCCAGTGCTCCTTGATAGGCCACACAGACTATCTGGCTCACTGTTCTTTTTTTTTCTTTCTTTTTTTTTGCTGATACAATCAAAGCAGAGATACACGGACCCAAAGAATGCGCTGATCAGTGGGTATCTGTCGGACGCAGAATGCAATATCATCCAAATAAGCAAGTCCTCCGAAAACATCGCTAGGCGTCCCACGACCTTCTTATCCGTTCGCAGCTGAGGCACGGGCATTTTTACTACTTCGCCGGTTCACCAATCAGTTCATTCTTCTAACGGTCAAGGATCCTAAATGCATGGCCCCTCTTGCGACATCAACATAGGCCGATCCGAGCCAACACTGGTAGCTATTAATAGCACAGAAAAGTACTGGCACAATTCCTGCGAAGCGCAGCAGCTGGTTTAGGTTAAAGAATTATAAAATTCCTATCTTTGTTAGTAGAGTACAAAATCAGATCTTGGTGACGGACATAATGAATGCGGCACAGGCTTCTGTCCTGCCTGAGGATCATTCCAAGCACTCTGTGAGCGCCAAGATCATCGTACGACTACCGACATCACGCAGCCGCAAACATCCGTTTTTCCAACAAGCGAGAGGAGTTGGCGCATAAGGCCAATGGGCAAGAAGTAATAGTCGACGGATTGACGGTGCAGCTCCCAGTAGTCGCTGCCATGCGCGCAAGACATCCCAATTACTCTGTACAAGCATGGAACTCCTGCCAAGATGTACCTTTTTCGGACATGTCGGTTGATCGACAAGGTTTTCTTGGTTGAAAAATGTTCTTGGATGAAGACATGCAACAGCATGTCATCTTTTGAGACGGCTGTGGCGGAAGATGTTCCCTTGCTTAAGCCATCTTGAGCCACATAAGGTCTTGATTCCTAGCATTTGCCATCTCATTCTTTCCCATGAGGATTTGTCTCGATAGCGGATTCTTTATTTGAGCAACATTTGTTTTTGAGCAATCTGTCATACACCAGGGCCTCTGACAACCCAGCAGGAACCATTGCTGCCAGTATCATTTCGGAGCTCGTCATGGTAGTATGTGTTGGACTTCGCTTCCTTACGCGGCTTAAGAAAGGCGTGACGCCGATAGCATTAGAGTGTTTCATCTTGCCAGCGTTTTTCGGTGCAGCAGCCCTCACGGTGATGGAGATATACGGTACGGTCTTCTCTACGCAACCTGGGTGCCACTCCCCTCCGTTATCATCGTCTTGATACTTGTCCTTCCCGGTCAACGGTTCATGAAAGCATAAACGTAGATGAGACACCGTCATTGCATCAAAATCAATCCACTAGCAATGTTCAACAGGTGCGGCAATTAAAGTCTTAGGCGTATCATTAGAGGGAACCATTGAAGATTCAAGAGCAGTGACTGGACGTTTGGACAAGGCCAAACATGTGGACCTGGTAAATTGTCTAGCTTCATGGGTCACGCTTACAAGCTCGTAGATCGAGCTAGCATTTCTACTGCTAGACATCTTTTCTATCGGCCTTATGAAACTCTGTCTCGTTCCTCTACTACCACATCTTTGAAACACCATTTTCCGAAGAGTGACTATCATATGAATTATGACAATAACTGCTTGGACAATGAGTTTTGTCATCGCCAGACTGGGTGCCCTGACACCGGCATTCGATCTGTGACAAAAATAAATAAAATAAAACAAAAATCGTACTGTGGCAATGACTATGCTATATGAATACAGCTGGTCAATAGCGAGTTGATTATAAAAATCAAGTCACTATCGACAACTCTCAGAGCGCAAAAATAAGCAAAACTAACAGAAACTAACAAATTGTTTTATACCAACAGCCGCTGTTCGTAAAATTCGTGTCGAATGGATTATTCTAATCCAATCAGACTAGATAAGCAAGAATTAGAAGGAAGATATCAACAGCGCTATCAAATGATTGCGCCTACACGGTGCAGGTAGGTATTCACCCTGCTGGAGTTTTCGAATCAGATCCGATATGGCACTTTCACTCATGGTGAATACATTGAAGTCTATCCATATTGAAGCCAGAGACGTAAGTTGTCGCAACATAGCTCGCATAATGCGGCTGCCTCAGATCAGCACTCGCTGGTGGCTTCGATTGACATATATGCAGAGGTCGGAAGCATAGCTGCGTATGCAATACCCTATGTAGTGCACCCGACATGTCATTTTGTTTGCTTTTCCCGCCGAAGTTTAACTTCCTCACTGGCGTTCCACATTTCAGTTCTTAGCGCCAACAACAAGTCTATCACAGAAACCGTACGCGGTACCAATAATGTTTCTGCATGTATATGCAGCCGTATCCGGACATGGAATACCTCTTTGAGCATCGGCGCCAACTATTGGACGACTAATTGACCACTAGTCTCGCACTGCAGCCGGACTGCCAGCAGCAATGTCTCAGACTTTTGGGCACATGATGGACGCGGGATGCTTGCTTGTGGGTGAATGGTACGGCTCCTATAACATCAATTCATCGCTTCAAGCACTTATCAGGATGTAACAAGCACTCTCAAGTCTCAATCTTAGCACTGTCATTCCTGTTGTTTCCTCTGATCTACCAGCCTACTTATCCGGCTGGAGTTCTCCAGACGCCCCCCAACCTTGCGAACCACTGACATTTGGGACAATGAGCGCCATATCTATAACACCAGGTGTGAATCCTAATGAGATTCCTGGCTTACTAAACCCCTCTGGCGCTCGTCCGAACTTTGTCCACCCTTTCTCGGACGCTGGACCCTTCCTTGGCGTCTGCATCTTCTGCTTGGCGCTGACAACCATCGCTACCCTACTTCGGATGTACACTAGAATTTGGATTGTGAAGAGTGTAGGATGGCCAGACTGTTAGTGGTCACCCGTTTTTAAAAGTGCTCTGAGAACGATCTTTAACACAACCACAGATACAATGACACTTGCTTGGGCACCGCTCACGTCGGCAAACTCGACTCGGTAGTGGAGTACTGATTCTTCGTAGATAGGCTTCGCTGCATCTGTTGGAATTGTCCTAGCCGACCGTCCGTACGGCGAGGGAGTGCATCAGTGGGACATTCCAATCACAAACTTGGTACCTTTCGCAAAGGTGAGTCTAAATTCAAGAATTTAGTTATCAGGCTCACCGGATAGATCGGTTATGCCTACGAAGCTACCTATAACGTCGTTCTTGCAATTACCAAGCTTTCTATTTGCTTGCAATATGTCAACATCTTCACTCCGGACAGAAGCATCAAATTCTGGTTGTTGCAGATCCTAATTTTCGTCAACACCTCCATCCAAATTGTTGGATTCTTCATTACGTTGTTTCAGTGCAGTCCGCGAGCGAAGGCCTGGAATCCCACAATGCCGGGTTCATGTGTAAAATACCGTGACTGGATTATTTTCACAGGATCATACAATATTGCCTCGGATTTAAGCATGCTAATATTTCCTATTTTCTGTGTATGGACGTTGCGGATGTCGACAAGTCGCAAATGGGGAGTCTCAGGAATCTTTTTTGTTGGCCTGCTGTATGCAATGATATTCCCTCCGTTATAGTCATCGAATAGACTGACACACCACATAGAGCCCTGGTGTCAAGCAGCATTCGACTTATCTTCAGTGTTAAATACAATCGCAGTCAAGATTTGACCTTCACTCAATCGCAGCTCGGGATGGCCACGTTAGTACGCCTTTTCTCCAATAGGGAACATGCGCTGATCACCTCTAAGCACTGGCGAAATAGCTGCAGGGATCGTTGCCGGCAATCTCATATGTCTTCCGCGGTTATTCAAGCACTACGCACCAAAGGTCTCAAGGCTGATCGCACCCAATCACCAAAGCAGCCGATCAACCGGACAATCGCATGACCGCAAGAATTCAGACAAGAAGTCATCATCGTGGCCTCACAAGCATGTCAAGGATAGCACTGACGAGTCCAACGATTATGTGAAGCTTAAGGACGTCCTGACTTACCCCGAGCTTAGTTCCATTGCGCCCGAGAAGAACCATCTCTTCCCGCTCAACACTTCGCAAGTGAGTGCGCAGCAAGAACCGCAAACATTGTTTGAGGATGACAGAGAGTCGGATGATCGGCGAAGGATTTGGCGATCAGTGCGTGTGGAGCAGACTGCTGAGCAGATTTGACAGTACTCTCGACGATGTATCGCGGGAAGATAGCAGGATTACGTAATGCCCTGTATCGAAAATTGAGTACGTCGTTAAACATAGTGGGTGTCAACAAAACTTCATGGAAGTAGTTGCAACCTCGGAAGAATTGATTGTTTGGTTGCTGAATTGAATTATAATTAGCGCTCAATAGGAATAACTAAAAGCTAAATTATTGCACACTGAATTTAGGCGCTGTTGCCCCCATCCTGATTTTGGCGAATGGGGGGGCTAAAGCAGCGGCGAGAGGGAGGTGGTGGCGCAATGGTAGAAGAGTGTCGCTGGCGGCCATATTTGCTGTTAAAGCCGATGGTTGTGGGTCCGAATCCCGCCACTCTCACTACTTTCATCTCTTCTTTCTAGGTTTGATAATCTAGGTTTTTTCATATCTAAAATTGCAGATCGTTTTGTTATAAAACAAGATTGGAATGAGCATAATCGCTGATTTAATATCAGCATATATTGTGGATGTATTTCAAGATTTTTTTTTTAAGACAAGAAGGTTTTAGTTCAGGGCTAGCCTTTCGAAGTTAGACAATGAAGAAGATTGGATAAATAACACAGTGAAAAACATGTACACCAGTTACTTATGTAGTTATCGTAGCAAAGCACAAAAGCCCATTCATCTCCTATACTTCATGTCAAATATACTTTTAGATCATTTTGCGGACACTGTAATCGAGTGAATTGGCGTAATGGTATGCTAAATAGATCAGTATGTTGTGGTGCTAAAGGTTTTTGATACAGTCGCAGGCTCGCGCAGTTACAATCTAATCCGAGTCATCTGGCCGCAAAACCACTCCAACTCTTGCACATGCATCGGCATCATCATCATTTTTCAGTTTTTCCAAGCTTTGTACCATCCTTTGCTCCCAGTATTGTTCGAGGAACTCGAGGATTGATGCTCCAAACCCGGTATAAGCGGCAGAGGCATCGCAAACGACCGACTCTAACTCTTTCATGAGCGCCCATTCCTCGTCCTGTATCTCTTGAACTTCCTCGCTAGAAAGAGCATTCTGAAACCTGGCCTTCAAGGTGTAAGGATAGAAAAAAGGATGACAGCAGGTATGTCTCATGCTGAGCCTGTCAAAAGTAAGCGCACGAACGAGGTCTTCAACAATTTCAGCAAGTAGTCCTTCAGTGGCATCCAGAGTAGTTCCTATCCATTCTCCCAAGATCTGCAAGTGCGGACCTTCAAGCACTCGATTATCAGATACAATAGTATTGAAAATGTTTGTACGTGGGAGACATCCGTTAGCACTACATGCGCAGTGGCAACCATCGCAAGACCGGCTTAAAAGCGCTCGTCGTGTTGCATCTGGAAATCTTGGAAGATCCTCACAATCGTCTTGAAAGACAGGTAGCCAAGTTCCTTTGCGAAACTTCCTCGATGAAGTCCCGGAGATGAGTCTTGCGAACAAGTGCATTGCAGTGGGTGACTTCATTCCCCCAAAGGTTGGAACTCTCCTCTCAAGATCAGCACCTTTGGCAAGAAGCCAATCAGCCATGACATCATTTGCAGAAAAGCACTGATACATGAGAGGTGACAGGCCACCATCAGGAGCAGTATCAACATCCCTGAACCCGGCCTCAAAAGCCTTGAGCGCATATCTCGGCGAGAGATTTCGAGAGTCATAGATGCTACTGTTAAACGGCACTACAGCGAACTCATTTGGGATTTCCACACCATAATTCAAGAGTGTATCCTGAACAGCATAAGCAGTTCTGTCAGGCAGACCGCTCAAGGGGATGAGTTTTTCCTGAAGCTCTATGGGAATGAACTGTTCTGCCAACTGTGCAAGCCCACGTCGCCGTGATATGAGAGCGTCGAGGATATGGTCCCATAACTCTCCATCTGCATTATAGATTGCTTCTTCCATGTGCGGTAAACACCAAGTTGACATCGTATTTGCCCAACCTGGGGAAGAGAGACTGCTGCCATTATCCATAAGTAGCCGAGCAGCTTCAACTGAGCGCATTTGCATTGCGTAGGACAGTGGTATAAAGCCGTGTGTGTCCGGTTCATTTACCAAACATTTGCCTCCATACTCGAAGAGCACCGCCATTCCATGCGTCCAATTCAACGATGCATGAATGGCCGTATGCCCTTTACTATCCTTCTCATGGATGATAGAAGGCTTTCGGATGAGAAGCTGTTCCAAGATTCGCACATCTTTGTCTGCTATTGCTCTAAACAATCGACCTCCGTCGAAGTCTGTTCATAGAATTAGGATCTGTCTACAATGCGACGCAAAGAACTCACATATAGCGTGACAGTCTTCGACGCCAAGAAGTACGATATCACCGGTGGGCACGGATCCAAAGTATGATGGTGGGCGCCAACCGCAGCGTTCAAAGCCGCTTTCGATCAAATACTCCAAATTTTAGCGTTGAGATTCAAAGATGTCAGGCCGGAGAGTGTCAAACACAAAGTTTAAAGTCGACCTATGATCCATCAGTTTCCAATAACAATCCACATTCAATGAACATACTCCCCAAACACATCGACCTCATTGACTGGTACTCCTATACCCTTCAACGCTGCCATAGTATGGACTAGAGCAGATGTAGTGGAATGATGAATGTAGGGCTTGAAATTGTCGAGGAGCTCCTGCAAATTGCCCTCAATTGAGAATTCTCCAGATCCGAATGAACGAATTTACATAACAAGCAAAATCTTTCACGTAACGTCGTTGCAGTAACTTACATGAGCAACTGTGCGACCGGAAGGATTTACATCGCTTGGGGAGGCCTCGCCGGAGCGAAAAAGCTGGATTAGGCGAGCAGTAGCATCGTTTAATTGCTTCTCCCAGTCTTCCAGGTTACTGGCATAGCCACGGGCTTTTATCAGACGGTTCTCTCGAATACGGCCGCTCCTTGTTAGCTTAGAGCGAAATAAGTCGCATTTAACCAAAGCAAACGCAGGCGAGTCACCCGAAACGGTCGCCCTATACTTGACATACATATCGAGGGCTCTACCTCCAGCTCCGCGTATCGACTGGAACGCCAGATCGACGGTAGTGGAGAGCAACCAGTTGCAGGATATTGTGGTTCCCCAAGCTCTCTTGGTTTCGAACAGGAGATGCTGAGGACAAGTCGGATAGTGCATCGCGGACATGACCGCTTCTTGGAAAAATCGCAATGGACCGACTGAATACCATTGTACGACCCTGCGCGAGCGTTGTCGACATCTGCATTTTAGCCCTCCGGAATCGTCGGATAGAGAACCACTCCGTTCCATCCCCACTAGTCTCTCAAATCTGCTTGATTCATCACACAGTCTTTGATGGACCTCAGGTTTGTAGATAATGGCGCGACGAAGGGTCTCGATGGACGCGACGGTCTCTGCTTCGCTCTGCGAATCCTTTACCGTCGACGCCGTGGCCTCAGAATTTAACGAGGCCTGGGGAATGATGAGCTCGAGGCGGCTAATTCGAGCGGCAGTACCTAATGCCGCATTGTTCAAGTTTATGAGGGCTTGCGTGGTTTTCGCTGCAGTGTCTCTGGCACGGACAGTTAGCTAAAGCATATCGCGCAAGGTATTACTGACTCGCAAGTTTAGAATTTGCACTGTCGTGTCCACATTCAGCCTCAAGTCTCGTACAACATCGTTCAAAAATTGTAAGGAATCCTTTTTGAAAGGATATTGAAGATTCCGAAGGGTAGCTTTCGTACGGCTTACCGTTGCAGCCTGGTGTGTGCCTCGACGGAATTTAGATAAAGCCTTCTGTAGAGTGTCGATGCCTGATTTGGTGCGCTGCACTAGGTGCTCGATATGCCGTGAAAGCGCCGTATTTGCCCTCAAAACGTCGTTACCACTCAGAACGGAACTCAAATGCTCCAGAGTCTGCTCCAGGTCCTGCAGGCTCAGGATTGTAGTCGCGACGTCGCTATCTCGAGACTTCCAGTCCTGAAGATAAGTGATGAGGCCTTGAGTGACTTGGATTCCAAGAGAAATAAAGCCAACAGCGCTGCTAGCTACAGAAAAAGGGCCCGACATTGTCCAGGAGGTTGTCGAATAACTCAACAGCGCGGGACCAACACGACAAACAAACGTACGTTACTGAGTTAGTGCGACTGCAGAAAGGCTCATAGATAGACAAGAGAATCAAAGGCATAGCAGGACAAGTCAATAAAAGGATGGAATTCCGGGATGAAGTTCCGGATTGACGAAGTAAAGTCGCAGCCTTGACAAGCAGAGGCTGGATCTGCCTGCATATAAGTCTTACAGCGCAGCTGTCCAATTGGTCCGCATTGACGAATACCCACCAGGCTCAGTAGGTCGCACCTAGCAGGTACGTGTTTGCAATGGTCCCAGTCTTCAAAGACCTTTTCACAGACTGAAAGAAGGATAGGTGGTGGAGAGGAGTTCTGTGAGAAATTTCTTGTTCATTAAGGCTTTTCTTTCCAATTTGAACGAGAAAATGACGATTGGCCTAACCACTCTCGTATATCTTTCGTTTGTGCTCGCTTGTTTAGCATGCAAAAATCCCCCGCATCCGTATTCCAAAGGCGACTCCCTACGGCCACAGGAGTTTTCCCCACTCTGCGCACGGTCCCACTTCGTGCCCAAACGAGATTAGTTTTCCTCAAACGGCTAATCCGGTCCTAGATTCCCCAGAACAACAGTTACCTTGCAAGGTGCGGCAATGCGGTACCAACCGGGTATGCAATGGTGAGCAATGACCTAGTCACCGACTTTATCACATTCATGCTTTCTATTCCAATGTTGAGTAAGGAGGGGTTTTCTCTGAGAAATTGCTCATCATGTTCAGGTCTGGCAATTGCAAATGCCACTTCACAGAAGAATCCTGCTAGTTGCGACGTTCATGATAGGATCACTGTTCGTGCATGCCTATACAAAAAGTTGGATCAGGCACCGACAGCCCGACTGACAGCCCACAGTTCAGTTGGCGCTAGTATTGGAAAAGCTTATATCTACATCAGGCCGAGCCTTGGTTGGTATGCACTCTAGTGTAAATATTCCCTAAGCTAATATTCGAGAGGCCCCTACAAAGACGATGCGATACGTGAGCATCAGTTCCTCCACGCGAGCAGTGCTATTGCGCAACTAACCCGCGGCGTGTAGTAATTCTGACTGATCTCTCCGTATGGAACCTTGTAGAGGTCCAAGTTGGTATCGTCGCGGCGTGCGGTCCAGTTTTACGTCCAATTCTAAGTGATATGATCCCGTGAGAAGGCATCATCTCGTTACTGGATTCACTTTGAAATCGTCTAAGCAGTGACCAGCGTTCACACCAAGCTCGTCATTCTCAAAGTTGCCGTGGTACTTGGAAGCTACCGTTAAGCGAGAACTTACCGCTCTCTACATACCAAGAAACCAAGTCAAACGTGGTTGCCGACAACGTGCTGACGTTGCATAGGAGCGATGAGTCGCATCCTAGGACGTACGGGCCAGACGAGATCCACGTTTGTAGTCAAGTTGCTGTGGAGCATATTTAGAGCCAAGTTTTCTAATCGTGAAACACTGCAGCACGGTCAATGGCAGGGTTTGGCATAAAGTCGCGGACTGTAGCTACCTGGGGACGTAGAATCGTAGAAGCTGTTGAAGTTGATGTGATCTGAGCTCAGAGAGAGCATCGGAAGTGTCTGAGTCCAGGACGAGCAGCAGATCTGAGATGAGTGCGTTAGGAATATATGAGGTAATTATCACCATACGACCTCAGAGCCAGCTTCGATCTTAACAATTTGTAATCACCAAAGGTATTGGCAATTTCGCTGCGCTACAAATTTGCTATCACGTCGTCATCCTAGAGAGGTACGTGAGAAAGAACCAATATCGAGCTAGATCAGGTGGAATACTTGTGAGTCGACCAAGGCTGTGAAGAAGCTAAATACACGCCCTAGGCCCAGCTATTCCTTCCTAAAAGCTTTTTTATTGATGATGACGTAACACACACCTCTCCCTGCTTACATGATGCCTGACTGCTGAGACAGTCGTGCTTACTCTCGATTTCATTTTAGATGTTCAGCTTGCGAAACTGTTTTGTACATGTTCCGCGTTTGCTTCCATAACCTCTTGTATAGCTACAGAAAGTTCTTCGGTGCTGGCCCATTCACCTCCGTAAACAAGACTTGACTTGTGTGCAGACTTCAGAAGGTAGAGTAGCTTTCGATGCTGGTCAGGCGTAAACGTCGTAAGCATGTCGTGATTCTGGCAAACATGGATTTCGGTGACGATAGCAACACTGGTAGCGCCACGCGCTTGTAAGGTCTCAGCCAGCACTCTATATGGGTATCCGGCTGTGGAACAGTACTCATCAATTAATTCAAGTGCTGGTATTCTGAAATAAACATCGGCTGCGTAGTCGCAAATTTCATCAGATCCGAACTTTTCGCAACGCACCGCGGTCTTAAGTGAGATATTGCAGTCGGCTCCATTTTCGAGGAAAGGCGCAATCAGGTCTAACGCCTTTTCAAATGTCCTGATCAGAGACCAATCCTCTGAATCTCTGACTTGGACGGAAAACCATTCGAGAAATCCGAGGTAATGTTCCCAATTTGTTTTACCGTTGGTTTCCGGGTATTCCCACCTAATATTCTCTTCAGAGTCAAAGAACCAGCGTATATTCGAGTGGTAATCCTTGAAACTGGTGTTTGGATTCAGTCCAAGCTCCAGTAGCTTCCTAATTAACTCCAGACCACATGCTATTTGATGCTGGCATTTCAGTCTGTTAGAGCCTTTATCCTCCATCCTCGCCTCCAGGACCCGGAAGCACAGAGATTTTATAGTGACTGCAACACTCTCATAGAGACGTTCTACCGAAGATTTATGATCATCGCCGATCACTTGTAGTGGGTATGACATTTCTCCAGACATGATCATTAGCCGAAGGGATAGATGAGCGACAGGCATTGAAAGAAGCAGCAGAGCAAGATTAGAATCTGATCGGTCGTCTCCCGAAGGTGGAATAGTACGATGCTGCTTCATTGACTGCATCAGACGCTCTAAGCAAGCGGAGAGTCGACAGCTTATTGCCTCGCATCTCTCCTGTCTGATAGTGAATTTCATTTCGAGGTCACTCATATACCGCAACGTTTTGTAAAATGACCAGCTGAAATTTTCATATGCCCATTTCTCTAAATCATTGAATTCTTTCTCAACTCTTTGATTTACAACAAGAGAAACGTCAGCTGTGGCTGTAGATGTTGCAGCAATGAAATCTTGTAAGAGGAAGAGCCAGCAAATAGCAGTAACCTCGGACAACCGAAGACATGCTGAAGCCAAATCGTCAGACGACATGGATGCTTCGTCAAGGAAGTTCAAGCCTTGTTGGTTGTTGTGAAGAAAATCCCAGGCGCTGCGGTGAATAAGCTTGACACTCGTGAAATCCTATCGTTTGATTAGCCCAATCCTAGCAATTTGATAGGAGATATGCCCTGTCATCTGATGGTTGATAACTTTTTTTTGAGCAACTGTATATAGGAACCCTTAAAGTCCTGACACTCATTACTAAATTTTGATGATAGTTATGACAGCATAGTTGACACCTTGCATGTATGGATGGCCAGCATCGAAAGATTCGACTACATCTTAGGTGAAGGCCTGCGACAACTGAAAGAGCAGTGAATTCTCGTGGATGAGACGTACCTCATAGTGGTGATAGATTCTACCGATCTGGGATAAACCCCAGTCAGTTTCTGGGCTGCCGAGCACTTTTGGATCGACACCTAGTGGGATTTTGCTTGCTGGAGTTTGACACGAGCGGTTCACGTCCAGCAAGCCGGCGCATTGGGTGCACAGCGCCATTGCAAGATCAGCAAGTTTTTGCGTGCATCTGTCAGCTGCTTTTCGCAAGGCGGTAACGTCGTTTCGATCCATGACTGCTAACTGTTGAAGGTCGGTGCCTAGCTCAATGTCACAGGCAAAAGCAACATCCATGATTGTTAGATCACGTCCGCTTTCCCACAAAACCCACTTTGACTCTAGTTTGACATAACTCTCCGCAATCGGCCGATGGACGGGATGAATGCGCCCAAGTAAGTACTCAAAGATCCCATCCAGCGTATTATCCAAAAGATCCAGGCGTTGGTTCAAAGCATGCAGCGAATCTTTACACCAGATACCAGATATGAGATCTTGTACGGCGAGGTGAACCCAAAGGAAGACACCATCGGCTTTATGAACGATAGCGTGGATCAGATTGGATACTGCAAATGGATCACAGTCCTGAAGCCACGTCCATTAGTAATTTTGAATATTCACGAGAAGTTTCTGACACGATTTTGCGCTTATAATTAGTCGCCTTTTACATTATGGTCCCCTCACTCGATAGTATCACGACGTAGTATTTGGGAGGTCGAGATCTCGACTTACGTTGTATCTTATCATCAATCCCTCTTCGAGAAGTTTGCACTTGACATACACCTCCAAGTCATCTTGGGTGAGTTCCTGTAACTGTAGACTTCTGTAAGACGAAAATCGGTCAATAAATGGCGGCTCTAATCGACTTGATAATAAAGCCTTCACATTATCAGATTGGACCAGCTCTTCCACGATATCAACAAGAGAGGCTCGCTCGACTTCATGACCGTCGAACTCATCCAGACCGTCTATCAGTAGTAGTATCTTGACATTTTCGGGTTGACATTGTTTGACAATCCTGTTGATTGCGCGACGAAGTCGTTTGGTAGACCAATTCTGTCTGTTCGTGTAGATAGATGGATCAAGGGCCCGAGCGAAGAGAGGGTGATCCGATAACAACTGATATAGCAGCGAACGTAAAAGACCATTTATGGACTTCTGATCCCGAGTGCCTGCACGCCAGAAGAAAAACGTTCCTACGACTAGTTTGCAGTCTTTAGCCCAAACCTTTGCGGCATTTCTGCGATGATTTGGTAAGTATACATATCTCTAAGCCACAATATAGAAAGGATGTGTAGGGATAGCGCCAAAGTTTCTGTAGTACGACCAACGTACCTGAAGCTTGGCTGTTCTGTTATGAAACTCATAAGCTCGGCAAGGTCAGCAAATATCACGCACTTGTTCCAAGCAACCAGTGGAAGAGCTGAGGAAGATATGTGATAGATAACATACTGTGGACTTGCCACTTCCAGGCTTGCCGTTCACCCAATAAACACCACCATCCATTTCGAGCCATTCCATGAAGCTATTACCGGTTTCATTGAGACGCGATTCGGGATCAAACAGCCACTGGAACGTTGTGGGGTAGGCTTCACGAACATCATCTTATCGAGTAGTCATTGTTGGAAAACTTAGAGATTGAAGAAGTTGTTGGAGCTCTTCGCGATCCTTGTTTTCAATACTGAGACCCTGTATCAACTTTCGAGTCTCCTGAAACGTCGTTGATAAGTAACAGTCTTACAATCTTCGGAAGTTCAAGCCCATACTTCTCCTTGGTCAACGATGTGCTTCCTGAGATCATTCCTCACAGCCTCGACCAGTATCTGAAACTCGCTTCTCATCTGCTTGAGTATTTCTAGGTCTTGCACCTGGTGCAAATCGATTTGGGAAAGTACTTTCAGTTGTTCTTCGTTGTTCGTGTCGATTCCTTGGCTTGCACACAATCAGACATTTGATTACTTCAGTCAAGTCATAGAATAACGTACCATAGGTTCACAAGCATTTGCGTATCCAGTAGCTTTTGGCATTGCATGAGCTTCATCTGCATCTCTTCGATTTTACCCTTCGAACGTATAAACTTCACCCACTGCACGGGTGCATCACGCTTGCGATGTGGACCCGTCAGCTTCAACTTGTCCAGCTCGCTCAACAGAGATTGAGCATGACGCGTACAATCCTCAGTAATTTGTTGCAAGTGTGATTTCTCCGGAGTTGATTGAACATTTGTGAGACCTCTTAAGCGATGAGTGACGCTCGAGCTTGTCGTGTAGAGTAACTGTGTGTTATGATCGAGCATTTCAGCGTTTAAAGTCAAAGCATTTTTGCTTTTATGGATCTCATGGACGGCCCTTGCGGCCTTGATACCAAAATCGATGACCTGTAGAGCACCGCAGAAGAGCCCAAAAGCTGTAGCAGGATCCATAGAAGTGCAAGCCTTTGTCAGAAGCTTTATCCAGAAGTGTTGTGTCGTAAGCTGGCGAGAGTATAGTAAGGCTGACAAGGCTCCAACGAAGAGAAATTCAGAGCGGCGAAGGATTGCGGTACGGAGGTACAGCGTCCTATCATCGGACTGATGGCGCTAAGATCAGCCATGGCAAGCTTTTGCAACATGAGTGGTCTATGTATGATTGCTTTTCAGGCGAATGGCAAGCGCACATACGTCGGCAACAATACAGCTAGTCTGGGATCGCTGCTAAATCACCAACCTGTTCTCTAAAGGCTCGCGGAGTTGTGCGCTAATTTGCTTGGTCTTGACACAGGGGATGATTTTAATGCACTACCGAATACGGACGCGAGTGGGGCTATTTGAAGACAGGACCTTATTTTGACCTCATCTCAAAATATTCTAGAAATTTGTTGCATCACTTCACTAAGAATCGCTTGACGAGCAGCTAAAGGAAGGCCCTAGCTGCGGCGAAACATCAACAAGTTTCGTATCGCATCAATCGTGTTGTGGGTAAAGCTGTCATTCTCGCGAACCCGCTTTGTGATATGAATGGGACGCCTTGATCTTTCAGCCAACAATTGCTTACATATAAATTAATCGCTTTCACTCCTGCATTTCGCTCTACTTTCCTCGGTCTCCCAACTAGTTGCAAATTTCTAAAGTTTGAACCGAGTTCCCGGTGCGGGGTTTGCATCTCCTACACTGGTCTTCCTTGGCTCTAAAATAAAGTCATGTCTATATTTCCCTCGCTCACATTTGTCTTCCTTTTTATATGTTTTCTTTTCTAACGCCTTGGCGTTATACATAACATGACAGGCCGTCTTCAAAACAAGATTGCCGTTATCACCGGCTCATCCTCCGGACTAGGTCGATCTACCGCCCTGCACTTCGCTTCCCAAGGCGCATCAATCGTCTGCTCCGACTTGAAGCCCACTGGTCAACAAGTTTCTTCTGCGTCAGCCTCCCCGAACAGCAATGATGCTACACACGATCTTATCAACGCTCAAGATGGTAAGGCTATTTTCGTGACATGTGATGTCACGAAAGCAGAGGATGTGGAGAGGTTGGTAGATACTGCGGTCAAGGAGTACGGGAGATTGGATATGTGAGTTTTCCCATGACATCGTGAGAGACGACTTCGCAAGAGGGAAAACGGCCAATGGAAGACAGATTTGTAAACAACGCAGGAGTCGGTGTGCCAGGCGGTATGGAACCGAAGCCGGTCTGGGACATGCCCGAGGATACGTGGGATGCAACATTCTTGGTAAACACGAGAGGAGTGTTCTTGGGATGCAAATTTGCGAGTAGGCAGATGCGGAAGCAGGAACCCCATGTAAGATAACCATGCTTAATTCCTTTAATGAGCCTTCTATTGCAGGATTCGCAACGTGTAAATTCACCAAGAGAGATTCACAGGCGAACGGCGACCGTGGTTGGATTGTCAACATTGCTTCGATGCTTGGTCTTATCGGAGAAAGAAACCTCGTCGGATACAGTAGCTCCAAGCATGCCGTCGTTGGAATCACCAAATGCGTAGCTCTGGATTGCGCCGCGGACCGCATCCATGTCAATGCTGTATGCCCTGGCTGTGTGTGACCATTTTCCCTTAGCACCGTCGAATCTGACTGACGAGGTTAGGGGTCCATACGGCAATCAATGATATCGTCCTCTCAGACCCTGCGATCAATGCCGCGTTCGCTGCAAAACATCCATTCCGAGGTCTCGGCACGGTAGATGATGTCGCGAAGATGGTACTTTTCCTGGCGAGTGAGGATGCGGGCTGGATGACAGGAGCGGCGGTGCCGCTTGACGGGGGCGCTACTGCACAGTAGGTGGAGACTCTGTATGAACATAGTAAATTTGCCATGCCTCTGTGAATTTGAGAATGGCGGAACCTATGTCGACCATGGATGATATGGGTGAAGAGGCCACGATGGCTTCAGCAGCATGTCATCTATCAAAAGCCGTCTCTGATACCGACTGTGCAATACAACTGGTATCATATTTTACGAGGAAAAATGCCGAGATAATTGTGAAGAAAGGTCTCGTGTAGGCATTGCCTTGCTGATGTCGACCTTTAATCTGTTTCCCATAGGGACTCTCTGATTCAGGCCGGCAGAATCCCCAGAGCTAGTAAGCAAGATCTTGAACAGCTTTCTAGAACTTTCCCCTGTGGCCTCAGCTGGATTTCCGCTGCGATGCACTTCTTCTTGAACTTGGTTGTTTTGATGGTCCATTAAAACCTGCATGAACTCCGTACACATTTGCGACCCACCCCGAAAGTCCAGTCGCGAGAGGCCATCAATGACACAAACCAGTAAGGGTTTCGGAAAAAGTGAGAGTAAGTCCCTCAAAAGACTAAGCGTATCTTCCCAAGAGTCCACTTTACCATCCAGTTTTGAGAATCTTTCAGCGCCGAGATCTATGCCGGTTTCAATAATGGGTGGCATTTGCGCTAGTAGCTGTCTAATCAGGTCGTATGCGACTCCGATCATACCAATCTCCTCTCGAAAATCCTTTCCCCAAGGTGGCAATGTACAAAAGTGCGATATTAGCGGTATTTTGAGTTCCACTGCAGTGGCAACCATACCTGCGGCTGCTGCACTCATGTTAGAAGGAAGGGAGTGGTCAGCAGGGCCTATCATCCAGAGCAGTTGAGAAGCAGGCGTGCTCGACCATAGCTCCAGTTTTGAGATGGCAAATTCATTCAAGATGTTTGCAAGCGGCCTCGGATTCGAAGGTTTCCAAGCTCCAGTGACGTATTGCTCAAGGTGCTGAGTATTGTGAAGAGCGTCGTCGAGATACCACTCCTGATTTGTCATGTTGTTCTTTACAGGGCTATCAGTGCTCAAATCCGGCTCGGTGATGGCGTCGATTGTTCTTGGCTCAATCAACACCTTAAAAGCGCACCGCCGCGAAGTATTTCCTCCGTCTTCTAGGTATAAAGCGTTGTAGAACATATCGAGAAGGGTACTCTTCATCTTTACCCCAATCTTTGCCGGATCTGATTCCCAGGCAGCACTCAACTCAGCGTTGTATCTTTCCTGCTCATCTTGTTTTCTTCTCAGCCGCTCATTTTCCTCTGATAATAATTGATTCGCTTCAGAAAGTCGTAGGTTCGCGTCACTAAGTTTGTGCAAGTGCGAGTCACGCCGATTCAACTTGGAGACTCCCAAAAATATCTCGTCCAGAGCTTGCGTATTGTGTCGAGTCTCCACTAGATTGAGTGTTTGGGCTGTGCGGAACAAGGTATCGCAGGAGGAGCGTATTGATTGAATTTGGCCTTGCAAATCTTCAAAGATTCCTCGGCCAAGGGAGTGCCTGATTTTCGCTTTATAAGGCCCATTTAGTGCTTTCTGAGAGAACAAGAATTCGAAAAGACTTACTCCAACTTCCAGACGTCCACCATATCATTGCAAAACGCAGAAATTCAAACACCTTGGCGTATAGCTCGGATATGTGTCGTCTGGTACGCTCAACGTCCATGATCCATCCTTCTAACATCACAATTTCCAGCTGGTCGGCAACATCTTTGAGAGCTTTTGAGAATTCTTCGGCAACTTCGACATGCGTGACCGATGCCTTATGCTACAGTGAGCCATGGGATAGATCTTGGGAATGAAGCGAGGCGAACCTGAACCAACATCTTTAGGCTCCCACAAAGCACAGACACGTATTCATTTTGCGAAGGGAAGAATTCAAAAATTCCCGCGTGCCCGTGCAATGTCTTGCAGGCCTTGTGGAACATATTTTGAGCCTTTTAAAGATGAGCCTTTGCAATGTGGAAAGCAGATTTGTGGTGTTTGTACCTTCCCTCCTCGGAGCCTGTCTTTTTTAAGCCACGATTCCTTGCACTTCTCTACGGTTTTTTCTACATCTTCGAACGTGGTGACTGGTAATTCTTTTAATTGTTGAGTGACTTCACTCTTGGCTCCCCCTCCTTTGCGCCTGAACCATCCCGAAACTTTCTGGTGTTGCTCAGGCAAGCTTTCTTGAAATTGTTGCCAGGCATTGAAGAGCCGCTTCTTTTCCGTTTCAATGTCATGATATGTCCTGCTTTCTTATCAGCTGCCCAACCTGTTTTCGCGGCAGGAGCACGTCAACTCACTCTTCAGAGTCATTTTTCTCGAAAATTCGGCGCAATTGCTCCCGCTCTCTTCTTTTCAAGGTGTTGTCAGCCTCTGTCGGCGCCCAGTGTTGGCTTGGTAAAGAAGTTTGGACTGCGATCTCAAGTTGGTCCTGGCCCGGCAATTCCTCGGTATATTTCTTCACCAACTTCCTCCCTTCTAGAGCAAGACACGACATGTCCTCGTTCGCTTCCATAATCGCCACAGCACCCTGCAAACCATGGCAATCAAAATGCAATGGGATCCCAGATATCCCGTAGAAAAAAGACGCTTTCCTGATAAGACTCCTTCCCGTGTGACGGTAAGGCTGCAGCCTCAAGTCTTTGAGCTCAGCCTATTAAGCCTCTTCCGAAGCTAGCTTGAGCGCTTCAAAGCACACCTTGACGCGCAATCGAACAAGGCAACAACTAGGCAATACGCCATCTGTATCAGCATCAGCATCGGCAGTGAGTATTTTTAGGTCTGGTAGGTGCACATTTGCTTTTTAGTCGCTTGGTATTCGCCCCCAAACTTCCCGGCACCTCGATAAGTCGAGCAAGGCTGAAGACTCACCTGTTTGATTAACTGCATGACTCTACAAAGTCCACAAGCGGAAGATTCTCTATTGGTTTGCTACATGCGGCGTTCTCCCCATGTGTTACTAGCTTTCCTAGCAATAGCCCAACTTCACCGAGTAGGGGGACTAGCTTCCACTGGGCTTCAGCGCAATGTAATTGCTCATGCGGTTTATATTGCCACGTTGCCTTACATCAGCCAGGCTTGGGGAGCGACACAAACACTGCTCTCCCCTTGTTAGCGACAGCCGAATGCTCTCGCGCTTCCAGCCTCGCTCTCCAGTAAACTGGTACATTTTGACTCGCTTCGAATCTCATTAGAGGTTGCTCATCCGAAGTATTTCAATACTTTCGCATTTTATCATATTCACAGTCCTTGGTCAGCATTACGATGGCTAGAGATCAACAAGCCCCAAGCAAAGAAAGCGAAATAGGTGCTATCCAAGTACGTCAAAAATAAATCTAATTTACAGCTCCGTGCAGACCCAGCGAATCGAAGTATCTGCCGGTTTTGTGTGAATTCAAGCAAACCATGGCTAATTGTACAGCGTCAGAATGCTTCTGAAACTCCAGTTTCTCAATCAGTCACGTCCAATCAAGTGTGCATCCATGGCGGAGATCTGTTATTTGCTACTTCTCAGTCTTGCAGGATCAAGAGAAATACACCTCAGGGAGCACTGGCGCAAATTTAGACCTCGGAGCTCCGAAAGACGACAAAATTATGGAGCCATTATTGCAAGTGATGGTGGCTATTTAGTGGATGGATATTGCGACGGATGCAACAACGTACAAAACCTCCAATTGCTGCTCTCTTGGATTTAGTTAATCCTGAAGCAGCAACTTTATGGAACTCGATACGCGTGCCAGGAGTGTCAAAACTTTAACTTTTGTTCAATTTGCTTCGAAAGTACGCTGCAGCCGCATTTCGAACACCGATTCAAGTCTTCAGCACACGATTCTGTCTTTCTGAGAAAACATGTCAAAAGAGCTGAAGTTGATTCGGACAACCTGAACGGGGAAGGGAATGCTGAAGGGGCCTTACGCGATGGCGAAGAAACCGACGGCATGCCAAAAGTATCGAAACCATACCAAGTTGAAAACAGCATCGGCCCACGCATACAGACATTCTTGACGAGAACGAGATACAAATATATATATCTTCGTTCCGATGGGGAAAAAGTCGGAGAGTTGACCTCTTTCGTCCCACGTCTCCTATCAATACAGAAAAATTTGGGACGCGACATTCCCGTGGTCGAAAAGGTCATGAGGATACGAACAACTCTTGGGAAGGACGCATCTCAGGCCGAGATTCAGGCAGTTGAGTTTGTTCCATCACCTTCAGACTGTCTCGTTTCTATCAATTCCCCCATGGTGCTCAACGTTCTCCGAGCGGTTGTTGCATATTACCCTGGATGGAGCCTTAGCGACAACTCATTACTTAATTGCAGATATGACACGATGCTCTCTCTGTTATCTCACCACCGCCATCAACTTTTGCAGTATAAATACGAGCATCCCTCGACTCATAGTGACGAATATGCGACGGAATGTAATGCGCATATTGACGAGGTGGTCCGATTTCTCGACTCGGAAACCGACCTCGCATCAAAGTGCTTAGAAGACCAAATGCATACTGATGACCCCGTGGTGACTTTCGACCAGCTTACCATGCTATTCAAGTCAGGACTTGAAATATTTGCGTGGAAGCACGACCAGCTTGGAGTCTTCATTGTTTCTTCAGCGTTTGAAAACTTGGAAGATGACGACAAAGATGAATTCTTTGGAATCTCTGCCTGGAACATTAACTTTGACGGGACTGACCTCGGAAGAGCATGGACATCGATTTTCATCAAGAAATTCAAGGACGAACAAAAGGTCAGGTCTCTACCATGCTTTCCAACAAACCTGGGGTTTGGAAACTGGGGTCATATGTCCACACGGCTCTCTGTGTGTTTAATATCAATAATTGAGCTCGATGTCTTTCCAACAATGCTCTGTGTGAAAGTTCAATAACAGGATCCGAAAGAAGTATCGAATTTTCCCAAATAAATAGTTTGATCCAATTCTTATCTGATTGATCAATTCTCAATGGTCTGAGATTAGTGATAGAAGGTCTGAAAAGATTGAGCCGTTCTGTTTCGGCAAGGAGAGGTGTGGAATCAAGAGAGATGAGATGTTTGAGGTAGTCGGCGTTATCCATCTTGAGCTTGTGGATGTGGAGGTTCGGTTGAGATGTTGTCGATAGCGAATATGGATGGAACTCGACGAAGATGCCATTGTGCGGAGCTTAAATAGTAAGAGAATCAGCCTGTTGAATCTGTTGAGACGTTGAGATTTATTTTATCATCTTGTGGCTACAAAGGACGGTAGCGAGTGCTTTCGCTGCCCCATAACTTTACGGCGATTTACAATCACGTCGTCACTGTGGAAAGGTACTGGGTATAGTGCCAATATTGAGTTTGAAAAAGCCTTGTGGACCAGATAGAACACTTATGAATCACCCACCTCACCCATATGTCCACACGGCAGCGATTAATTGAGCGGGGTAAGAAATTCTTCCAGATTTGCAAGAATCCTACCTACATGGAGGTTACTGGATTGACTCGTGACCTGCCGAAAAGAAAGGTGAGCCTAGCCAGTATACAGACAAGGTTCTTATTTAGAATGACTAATCAATGCAGTATACTAAAGCTCGCCTGATCTGTGATGCAAGTTGTGAGCCTTGGCGAGAAGCAACTCACAGACCAAGTGGAAATGGGATACATGAACCCCATTTTAAGGATCTGGAAGAAAAGCCAAACGAGTACGTGCGACCTCGTGTTGGTTTGTTCATGCGCGAAACTCTCAACTCCTTCCCTGGATGTGCATGTGAAAATTGCAAGACACTGGCTGGTCCAGCGGTAAAGCCGCATCCTTATGGTCAATGGGACAAGATTGATCGGACTAAACCTGAACTAGATGAGCAGCAGTATTTCATGTGCAGTGGGCATGTTTACGGCTACATCTTGAAGGAGAGGCAATGGTGTAAGTTGGTCCTACATCGCCGTACCAGAATAATCTAATGCAACGACATAGGCTTGCTCAGTGTGGAGGATCTACAACAACCCAAATTAGAGCGAAATCTGATAAACGAGCTCGTCCTCGAGAACGAACCTACGAAAGACTTGATCAAGGCAATTTGTTCAAACTACACCACACGAGAGGCGCACGATACTTATTCTGCAGATTTCATTCAAGGAAAAGGGGAAGGCAACATCTTGTAATACCCATCGATGGAAATGATCCCTTTGAAGCTGCTGACAAGTATTATAGCCTCCTTCATGGTCCCCCAGGTGTAGGCAAGACCCTCACGGCCGGTTGGTTACATCACAGATTTCTTGCATGATCCTATCTTACGTGCTATTAGAATGCGTCGCAGAGTACACAGGACGACCTCTCCTGCCTCTGACTGGAGGAGACATTGGATCCACTGCCAGCGAGGTAGAAAACAATCTACGAAAATTCTTGAGAAGAGGGCAAGATTGGAATGCAGTGGTCCTCCTTGACGAGGCTGTGAGTAGCTCCGAGTCATGGGACCCAAGTCTATTACGCGGCTCACATGTTGCAGGATGTTTACTTGTCTGCGAGAGATGGTACTAGCATCGAGCGTAATAGTGTGGTCTCAGGTAATGCTTTAACAAGAACTTATCTCAGGACTACTAATTAATATGCCCAGTATTCTTGAGAGAGATTGAGTACTATCGCGGTATTCTTTTCCTCACGACAAATCAGATTGGACAATTTGACGAAGCCATAACCTCCCGGTAAGTCCAGTGCTTAACCGATACTCTACGACATATATCAAGAATCTATCAGCTCATAAAACAATAAAAAGGGTCCACATTTCTCTCCACTTCAAGCCATTCAACCCGGAGTCCCGGAAAAAGGTATGGGAGAATAACCTTGAAAGACTCCGGAAAGAACGGAAAGACATCAAAATCGACTATAACGTCCCAAAATATATCAAGAACGACCTACTAAATCTAAATTGGAATGGGCGGGAAATTAGAAATGGTAGGATTCGGGATCAACGTACACGATGAATGCCTAAGGAGGGCTAATTGCAAATCTTAGCTTTCCAAACCGCCGTTTCGTTGGCTCTCTTTGCCGCTCGAGATGGTCAAGCGCCTGATGTGGAACTGACAATGAGACACATTGAGCAAGTAGTTGACATGTCAAACAACTTCAAGACGTACATCAATAGTACACACGACGCGGACCCCGCGGCTCGAGCGAAGCTTAACAGAATCCGCAACGATGAGTTTGATGGAGAGCAATCGTCTTCGACGTGATGCGAAGGACTGGTAAGCGATCAGGCAGCAAACTGCTTATTCTGAGTAGAGTCCATCAATCCCAAATCACACGTATCGAGACTAAACATATGGCTTTTTCTTACACTCCAAATCTTTGCGCTAGGCTCGAACCAGCTGCCGGGGCCGAAGATTGGGTTGAGTTGTGCGTGGATTGAAAGGAACAAAAGAGGAAGAAGAAGCTAGCAGAATACCCTCGTAGATCTTTGTACACCCAATTCATACAAGTCGCTAGCAAACAAACTGAAATAAGTCCTTGGCCGCAAGAGATCTTCCCCTACAAGCATCTTGTCTCATCCATATATTTGAACAGCATGCCACCTATATCAGGGTCAAAACTTAGTATGCGAGAGAACCCAACACAAGAGTCGATTTCATTATATAGTCCCAATATGCCTATCACTACTGTAGCAGACCGATTCGCTAAATCGACATCTATTCGACTATCGCCTCATCTACAACGCCCTTTCTCATTCCTTTCTCCCTTGCCCCCTATAACACATATTCCTCCTTTCATTGCCTGGTCATCCAGTTCTTCTGCCATCTATCCTCACTCAGACCTGCGATATCCAAAACTCCAACACTTTCCAAAGCACAAGCATCAATACGGCACGATCGAATAGCTCCGGTCCCTTCTTGCTCCAATACATTGCGGCGACGTACTCGTAGGCAAGAAAGAGGAGCACCAACTGCATGAAGATGATGCTGAACTTCGTAAGAAATCGAGTGAGCTGACCAAGCCAGTCCAGACCGCGTGAAGCGACGGTGTTGACAGTCGAGCGAGACGGAGCTGCTGGCTGAGGCTGAGGAACAGCGTGAGTGGGATTGGAATTGTTCGCGGGCCCAGTAGAATCAGAGTAGCTAGGCAAGGTTGGACTTGGTACGAGCGTGTCTTCGCTTCCGCCAGCATGAAAGTGGTGGTGGTGTTGATGCTCGTGGACATGGATGCAAACATTGCCACTGGGACCAACAGCCAGAGAGGCACCGTCAATAGGGAAAAGAGGATTGTCATCGTTGGCAGGAGCGTTCGCTTCATTGACGGGACCGCTGGCATCGTTGACGGGACCGCCGGCGTCGTTGGCGGGAGGATTGGCCTCGTTGACATGATAGCCGGTATGATTGTCGTAGTTGGTGTTATCAGACATCGTGATAGCTTTTGTAGCAGTAGAAGTAGCGAACAATAGCAAGACGAAGAGCTTTGAGATTGATGCGAATTGCAGAATGAAGAAATCTGTGAGAAGTCTCTGATGACTACGATGAAGACTTCAGGATGAAGATGAACTGTGAAAAGAAAAGAAAGAGAAGAGAAAGCGATCAATACGCCCGCCCAGGTATTTATTCTCGCAAACCATGCAGATCGGCATCAAAGGACTGAGACTAGACAAACGCCCAGTCTCCACCACTCGCTCATAGCTCTAGCCATCCATGATACTCAAACAGTAGGCCTCCAATATTCTGTACACCAAAATCACATAGTTGAAAGAAAAGACCTGCAGCCATCCGCGCACTATCAACAAACGCGTCATCCTTTCCAAGACATCTCCACTCAATCGTACACTCTGCTCTTTCTTTCCCACCAATCTCACTCACTCACATGATCCGCTTTCAATCGATCCCACTAAGTAGCTTGATCCCTTTTTCCATCGATCTCGCTCGCTGACTCAAATGGCCCTTTGACATCAATATACTCATTCCTTGATCCACCAAACGCCGTATCTGCACCATCAAGCACTCACGCCCTTCCTCACCGCCCACAAACCACTCCACCCTCCCCCAAACCCCCTCCGAACCACTCCGCCCCGCTCCAACCTCACTCCACCCTCCCATCCTCCATCCCCCCCTCCCCATCCTCCTCCCTCCCCCCCTCCCCCTCCACGCCCCCACCACGCCCCCCACCCTGCTCCGCCTGCTTCTTCTTCCGCTCCGCCCACCACAGCGTCATGCTCTTGCTGCGCTTCTCGCTCTTCGCCTGCGGGCGGCGCTTCGCGTCGGCCGAGAGGTCGGCTTTCAGCACGCTCATGCCGATGCCGAGGCCGCTGATGGGGCTTGCGCGGGGGGGCGCGGCGCCGGCGGGCGAGCGCGGGCTGCTGGTGCTGATGGGTCCTGCTGTGGGTTTGGGATGTGCGGTTGGGGGCAGCTTGCGGGATGCGGGCTTGCTGGTTGATGGTGGCGTGGGGGCCGCCGCGAGGGGAGGCGGAGGTGGGCGGGAGTGTGGTGGTGGTGGTGGTGCGCCGTGGGGGCCGGGTTGGGCGGGGAAGATGTCGACGGGGAAGGAGGAGAGGTAGGGTTGTGTTGGGTAGGGTGGGAGCGGATGTGCGGTGTTTGGAGGGGTGGGGTGGTGGAGGTAAGGGGGAGTTGGATGAGGATGTGGGTGTGGGTGCGGGTGAGATTCGAAAGTCTTTTCGGGAGAGTTCATTTCGCTAGGTGGCATGGAGGGAGTGCCGGTGCGGGATTCGTCAATGCCTGTGAGCGGGGCGGGGAGGATCTTTTTGGCCCAGGTGGAGCGCGGACCTTTTTTGATGCCTGCGTCAGGTCGTTTGGCAAGATTCTTGCTACCCTTGGGACGTCCTCTCCGCTTGGGCGGGCCTGAGGGTCCGGATGAACCACGGAATGCTCCATCCCGCTCGTCGCCATCACCCTCGCCATCATCGCCTTCCGTATCTTCTTCAGTGGTGGTAGTAAGTGCACTTCCAGCACGCATTTCGCGGATACGTGGGTTAAGCAAATCAGAACGAGGTCCGGCATTTGCTCGCCTCATGCGCTTCTTCAGTGGTCCGCTATTTCCACCAGCATCGGTGTCAGGAGTCATGGATCCAATGCCGCGTTTACGTGAAGCCTCTGGAGTTACCGCGTTTGAAATGTTGCCTTCGACTTTTTGCGTGGGTTTTCGTGTTCGGCGTCCTGGTCCAGCACCTGCATCGTCCTCGCTAAGACCAAGCATCTCAAGGACATCACGATTACGCCGTTCACGAAGTTCGCGACCTTTGAGTCCACGTGCACTGCGTTGGGTAAATGGATTCTGCTGGCCAACCTTCTTCGGATCGAAAGTGTAGCCGTATATCTCAGCTTCACGCATATCTTCGTAGATTTCCGGGTCAATGGGATTTCTTGCTCCGGTTGCAGGCTTACGTGGAATATTCGCATGAGGCGCAGTGCGTTTATCAATGGCAAGATATTCGTCCTGCCACAATTTAAGAGCGGCTTGAGTGTTCTCGGCAACGGCATAAAGAATATCCATTGGTCGTTGCTGCGGATTCAACTTGGTAAGTGATTTGATAAAAGCTTCCTGGTCAGTCATGGGAGCAAATCGAGTCTTGAGCAGATAGTCTGCATTATCTTCACAATCATCTTCGACAACATCACGAAGTCGTTCCTGAAAGGCTGGAGGAAGGTCGCCATCAGACAACTCTTCGTCTACAATAATTACGGGCGTCTCGATGCTAGCAACTTTGGTCTCATCTGATGTCAATGCAGGCTCGACACCAGATTCGTTTCCCTTGAGTGATGAACGTCGCGAAGAAGCGGATGCTTGTTCAGCATCATTTTCGGGAGAACCAGCAGCAGTTGGAGGTTCTGTGGGTGGGACTTGATCTTCGTTTCGTTCTTTGTCAGCTTGTTGACGCAGTTCTTGCTCAATTTGATGACTAGGATCTGGTGAATCTTCAGCAGCCGCGCGAAACTCTTCTCCTAATTGGACGTTGTCGGTATCTGGAAATCGAGGTTCCGGATGTGGGGATTGGTTTGCCGAAGCGGTGATTTTAAGAGGAGATTCATTTCCCTTGACTGAACCGTTTAATCGTTTATCGGTAATACTCCGTAGCTGCGGAAGTTTAATTGGGGTTTGGGCCTTGTCATCTGGCGAAGCCCGTGAGGAGGTCTTGTCTTTTCTTAACTCTTCTTCATCAGATTCATCTTTTTCTAATGATTCAAGAAATCGACGAGCCAATCCATAAACCCGGATTTGAGGTGGTTTCCATAATGCATAAACTCTCCCTTTCCGTCGCGAGCGTAAAGATGGAGAGGTGGGTGATGCTTTCCCAACAATGATTTCACTCTGAGCGGACAAATTTGATGCTGATCGGGTATTCTTTCGGGCAGGTGTTGACAGACTGGCAGGATCACTTTGACGCGATCTTGCTCTCGTTTTGGGTTTGGTAACTTTTGCTTCTTGACCCCTGGTACGCATGGTATACAAGTACGGATTCAAATGCAACCAAAAGGGAGATGTAAAATGAAGCAAATGATCAACTCTAGATAGTATCTTGGAGCAATCGAGTGGGAATGACAAATCCGGTGGCAATTATTGATAAGAATAGAGCGTGGCAGAGTAATGTCTGTGGCTGAAAACAAAGGTGAAGCACCGACCAAGGAGGGAGTATCAGGTGTGAAGATTCTCGAGTGCAGCAACAAAGCCTCTCGAACAAGTAAACAGGGCAATTGGAATGATTGAAAGGTCAAGGTGCGATTCCCTTTAAAGCATGAAAAGGTATCCGAGTGTAGTTGGAGGGTGGTTTTTGGTAAGATGATCGAGGCGTTGATCAATAAGATTCCAATCCTGTAGCGCTAACCACATTCGACCAATCAGCATGATGGCTGCTGTTGTCAAAGCTAACCACCAGATCGCATGCATAGCTTCTAAGCTCATGACCACAACAATAACAACAGATCTTTAGATTCTGATAGTCACCCACCCATACATCTATCCATTTCCAAATATGTCCACCAAAAAAGGCCTCACTGACGAAGAACTTCTCGCCCAATTCGACACTATTGGCGGCGACGACACCGCACCACCCAGCACCGACCCCTCCTCCAAGCCATCACAACCCACAACCAAATCCTCGGACTCTACTACTGCTACCAAAGATGAAGATGATCCCCTCGCCGAGCTCTCCGCTCTTGCCGCCCAACGTCCATCTTCTCGCCCAGCAACACCACGCCGGAAAGAAGTGGTAAACACACCTTCTAGCTCCGCAGCATCAGGAAGAACAAGTGAGGACAAGAGCCGGGCTGGTGCTGCGACAGCTGGAAGAAAGAGTGGAGAGAGTGTCGGCTTCCAACAGAAATTTACTCCGCGTGTAGAAGACGCAGATGAGGAGGTAAAGCAAGAGGAGAGACAGAGGGAACGAGAGGACGAAGATAGAGCTGCAGCAGGAGGCGGCGGTGGAGGATGGTGGGGTGGCCTCTTTGGCGCCGCAAGTGCAGCTATGAAGACAGGCGAGGCCTTTGTAAAAGATCTGAGCAAAAACGAAGAAGCGCAAAAATGGGCAGAACGCGTCCAAGGGAATGCCATGTCATTACGTGGACTAGGTAACCATCCCATCCCACCCCATTCCCCTCCTCATCTCCCCCACGAACAGTCACTCTCACACCACAATTTCTACAACACCACTCCCTTCTCCTCTCCCCCTTCTATCCACCCAAACTGACCCCCCTCCCAGGCGCCGACCTCCGCACCCGCGCCCTCCCAACCTTCACCACCCTCCTCCACACCCTCGCGCCACCCATCTCCGCCCACGAACGCCTCGTCATCCACACCACGCACGACCTAACAGGCTACCCGTCACTCTCGCCCCTCATCCACGCGCCCTTCGCACGCGTCATGGCGCAGGTCGAGGGGGGCGACCTGCTCGTGCTGCAGCGCTCCGCCTCCGCGTTGCAGCACGACACGCACAGCGGCTGGACCGACGGCCCGTGGTGGCGCGGCGCGGCGCGGCGCAGTGTCGGCGCTGTGAACGGGTTGGTTGAGGGGAGCAGGCTGTGTCGGGTATCTGCGGAGGCGTTTGCGGGGGAGTTCTTCGCGGCGAGGGGCGGGGTGGAGGATGCGGCGAGGAGAGCG
This sequence comes from Astrothelium macrocarpum, assembly GCA_021030915.1. NCBI lineage: Eukaryota > Fungi > Ascomycota > Dothideomycetes > Trypetheliales > Trypetheliaceae > Astrothelium > Astrothelium macrocarpum. Next base: position 98,172 of record JAGEMR010000043.1, on the reverse strand, counting down.
ACGGAGGTGTTGAGTGAGGGTGGGGGTGGAAGTGGCGGGAGGAGCAGTGATATTTTTCTGGCGCTGCAGGCGGTGGTGCATAGTGTGGATAAGGGGTTGTTTGCTACGGGGGCGAGGGTAGAGGGGGAGGAGGGAGGTGTGGTGGAGGAGGAGCAGGAGGAGGAGATGTTGGTGTTTGCGATATATTTGCATGATCCGATTCATAGTATTGCGTTTGCGACGGTGACGCAGTCGGTGCCGGCCAAGTGGGTGGAGTGGTTGGATGCGTCGGATCCTGTTGGCGAGGAAGAGGCGGAAGGGGAGGAGTCGAGGAAGGAGGCGACGCGGTTGCCAGAGGAGATTCGCGAGATTATCGCGAGTGGTGGTGTGGATCCGCGAGAGTGGGTGGCTGAGTGGGTGGAGGAGGTGCTGAGTCTGGGTTTTGGCATTGTAGCGCAAAGATATGTGGCGAGAAGGATGGGTGTGGGAGAGGGCGGAATTGGAAAGGGGAAGATGAGAGAGGAAATGGTGGTGGATAATGGTGCGGGTGAGGCGGCGAGAGGCATTTAGAACCACAGTCTAACGAAGCCTTGCGTGTATAGCCTACTGATCGGAGTTATGGGTGGTAGCGTGCTGGGCGTCTGTCTGGATAGAAAGCAGAAATATTCGCATATGATCATGAGCAAAGCAGATGTTGCTTAAATTCGTATCCAAGCCAAAGAGATCTAAATAAGCGATCCGCGTATTGCGTGAAGTGAAAAAGCAGAGAATAAATCTGCACCAAAGTTCCATCACTCATAGATCATAATCCATCGTCACAAAAATCCCATATGTACCATCAGGAGCCAAGTATCCAATCCACACATTTTGAAGAAGACAATTCCGATTCCCAAGCCAGCGCCCTTACCAAACCTCACCACATAATTCATCCAATTCATGACTTCATCATATCCCCCTCCCTCCACAACTCCATCACCCATCCTCTCCCTCTCCCATCTAATACCGATCCCCCTGCACCGGATACCTTCTCCCCCCCACCCCGGCAGGCGGCGTCACATACCGATGCACCGCACTCCCACTCTCTCTCCTCCCATCCCACTCGCGTCCACGCGGATCATACCAGTCACCCCTCCTCGCACCCTCCCACTCCCTCCCCGCACTCGTCGGCCTGCCCCCATACGCCCCACCCCCCCTCGGCGACAGCTGCGGTCCCGACGACGACGGCGGCGGCGGTGGAGGCGGCGGCGGCATCGCTCCCCCTGCTCCCCTGCGCGCCGTCGGCGCGGCGGCAGGCGCAAACCCGGCGGGCAGGCTCCCCGCGCGCTCGTACGCGGGCGGCGGGCCCTGCAGGTGCGCGACGTGCGTGGCGAACAGCGGCGACGCCGACGGCGTGAACTGGCCCGGACGCACGGGGGGAGGCGCCGAGCCCGGCGGCGGAGGAGGAGGAGGAGGGGGCGATTGGCGGTAGGCGCCGATGCCGAGGCCCATGGGGGCTGGGGGCGCGGTGGGCGGCGGGCTGCGCAGGGGGATGGCGGTGCCGGCGGAGCTGGAGCTGCTGCGGCTGGCGGTGCTGAGGGTGGAGGCGGGGCCGGAGGAGCTGCTGAGGTTGCTGCTGGTGGTTGGGGGTGGGAAGTAGCCGGGGGAGGTGGCGGTGTGGGAGTGGCGGCGGGCGTCGGGGGGGAGGCCGGGGCGAGTGGAGGCGGAGCGTGGGGAAAAGTATTCGCGTGGGGATGAGGGGGGGTCGTGGGAGCGGCGGTGGCGGAGGTGGGGTTTGAGTGCGTTGGTGTGGGTTGGAGATGTGCGGCGGTGAGGTTCGGGTGGTGCGCGGTGGGAGTCTGGTGGACGGCCGGGATCGGAGCGACGTTGTTGGCGCGGACGAGGAGGGGAGGGGTGTGAGTTGAGATTCGAGGGATTTTCATCATCCGAGGATGAAGAGGACGGAGGAAGGGAGGGGGAAGGGGAAGTCTGTGGCGGGGTATGTTGAGATGGCCGGTCGCGATGGGAAGATCGTGATGGCTGGGAATGTGGTTGTCGGTTGTCGTTGTATTTGCGTGAATTGTGACGGGTCGGTGGAGTGCCACCCTTTGGTGCGACTTCCTCTACATCTTCCCACTCGCCAGCACTTGCACGGCGTTGCTGATGGCTGTGGTTGTGACTGTGTTGGTGACTATGTTGTCGTTCCCTTGGTGTCCAAAGATGAGGACTAAGTGTCGTTCGCATTGTTCTGGCAACGGATTTACCGCTTTCAACAATTCTTTCGCGGTTTGTATGGGAAGAGTGATGAGTAGGAGGGGAGTGAGGAGGATCGCGCGAATAGCGACGGGTCATGGTTGGCCGCCCGTTGTTACTCCGATAGACAGTATCAGAAAAATATTTTGCTGCAGCACTGCGAGACTCATCGTCCGTTGCTGAACTGGCATAAGACTCAGCTCGGCTGAGATGTCCGATAGGCCCAGGTGCATGTCGTACGCCATGTCCATATTCGCGTTCTCCAAGCCGAGCAGGATCTGTTTGCTTTGCGTCCTCGGCTTCCTCCTGTAGGTGTCGGGAGACCTGATCATACCAGACCAACATGTCTTCGTCAGGTTCGGTTGGAAGACATTCTTTGGGCAAGATCTTGGGAAAGGGATTGTCGTTCTCGGGATCTTTAATATCAAAATTCTTCACCGCATTTTGTAGATAGGGCACATGTTCCTCGGGTCCAAGCAAAAGTTGAATGATCTGCCAATTCACAAAGCCTTCGGATTTGAGAGCAGGTATTAGAGGATCCTGGTACCCTTCCTCTTTGGTAGGTTGCAAGGAATGCATGCAACCAAGTGATTTGTAGATGAAGCCAATGCAGGAGGGGGTAGTATTGATGAAGAGGACATCATAATCGCCACCAACGGATTTGTAGAATTCAGCAAGCTGGACAGGCGTGAGATCAGGACACTCGCCATCCGGATGAATAGTTGTGCTCTGTTAAGGTCATTAGTCCTCGGGTTCTCTGCATGTGAATCAAGACACGCCATTGACTTACGATATGATTTGCAATGCCGCGCAACAGACGCTTCAGCAGATCGGTACCACACTTATCCTGCTTGACAAGGTAGCCCCAGTATTGCTGAGCTTCGCGTGTCTCTGGGTCTGGCGTATCAATTGCCATGGCAGGCAAAAAGGAAGCAGATCTACTTGACCTCCCGCACACTGCTGGCAGCGGTGGGAGGAGGTGGTGGGTGAAGCTGGAGAAGATGGGGAATTTCCCGCGGTCGCGAGACTCGGTCAGCAAGCTGAGCAAAGGATGTATTTGCGAGGTAGCCAATACATTGCTCAGCTACCACGACCCATGCGGGCCTGGCAGGCAGCTATCCCGAAATGTTGGTTCGACTGTTTAGGGATGCATTGGTGGGAGAACGATTGGATATCGGAGGTGGGTGACGTGCATGTCACGCCGTTGCCGCAATCCGCCTCATTTTAATACGTTGCCATCTCATGTATTGGTCAGAAAATGTGTCTTCAGTCATGCTCTGCTAACTAACTAGCTAAGTAGGTATTGTGCATCATGCAGTTCGGCCAGTGGTATGCCGCCATCAATTAGGAAATCTATTAAACACACCCATCTTTGATCAATTCCATCAGTCCCGTTGCTCCATCTCCATAATCGAATCGTCTTCAATCAACTATTCCATGGCCCAGCCCATCTTCAATCAACCTTTCATCCATGTACCGCCACATCCGTAATCAATTCTATAATTAATGCTGATCAATGTACTACCCTCGTCAACCTGGCGTCTTAATATCTCAACTCAATTCACCCATCCATCTCTCTGCACACGCTCAGTGCTCAAGCAGACGCAGGCTGCCCTGCACCACTACATTCTCCAGCACCGATCCAGGAGGAATGTCAATCACGCTACCCTCGCTGCAAACAATAATGACAGTGCCCTTTAGGGTAACACCACGACCCAAGTTCACTGGGCCAGTAATGGTGAGATGATCGAGTTCCATGATGTTGGGAATGCTGGGAATGCGTGCCTGGAAGCTCGAAACCTTCTTAAAGTCGGTGCCAAGCTTGATGAGTGGGGGTGGACCAAAGCGGGCGGGATCAACTTCGAGTTGGCCGTGCGAGAGCTTGTAAAGGTTGGATTTGACGAGCATGAGATCGGAACAGGTCTTGACGGGCAAGAAACGACGGCGGGGGACGTTGACACCGTGCGCGTTGTTAAAGTGGCGGATGGCAGCACCAACAGCTGTCTCGAGCTGAATGATGGAAATGTCTGATTCGCCCTTTTTGTCGGCCGGGATGGATTTGCCGTTGGGGATGATTTCCATGGCGAGCTCATTGTTCTCAACAACACGCTTGATGGCGCGAAGGTTAAGCCAGATGTTGTTGGTGTTGAAGTACTTGAATTTCTTGATTGACTTGAACTCGTTGACGTGTTCCTTGGGCACCTGGGCGATTTCAAGAAGACGTACAGAGCCTTCGTAGTCGATGATGGTACCACCCTTGACGTCAGCCTTGGTCTTGTCGGTCAACTCCATAATGTATTCGGCCTTGGTCTCGACCATGTGTTGCAAGATACGGAGATCAACAACAGCACCCAAATTGTCAGCGTTGGAAAGGAAGATGATTTCAACACCACGCTCAAGGAGCTTGTCGAGAATACCAGAATTGTAGAGAGACTCAAAAACGTCACCATGACCAGGAGGATACCAGTCAGAGATTTGGGATTGCGCATTCTTGGGAGCAGGAAGGAGAGAATCCTTGAGTACACGGGGATACTTGGATTGGTTGAAGGTCATAATATCAATGTTGTGACCTTCATATTTTTTGATGATGCTGGCAGTATCGGCATCAGTGTTGAAGGAGTTCATCAGGACAAAAGGCACATTGACCTTGTACTGATGGTTGAGGTACTCAATCTGCCGCACCGAGAGATCAAGGAAGGACATGCCGTCACGCACTTCAATGACGGATTTGGGACCAACGCAACCCATGGAAGTACCGAGACCACCATTCAACTTGACAACAGCAAGCTTGCTGAGGAATTCAACAGCCTGAGTATTGCCGAGATCGTTGTACTCCACTACTTGCTCGGGCTTGGGAGGAGCGATGCGGTTCCAGTCAATGGCATTGCCCTTGGCCTTGTCATTGAGATAACGACGGAAGAGAGAGAAAAAGTTGTCCATTTCAGTCTCGAAACGCTGGGTGATTTTTCAGTTGGATTCAGAGCGTACAGATTATCTCCCTTACCTGCTTCTCATTTGCGTCTGTGACAGTATCGGCGAGTTGGTTCAAGGCATTACGCATTTGTGAAGCCGCAACAGAAGTGGAGGTATTCTCAAATTGCTACAGGAAAAAATGAGTCAGCAAATGTACCTTGTTACAAGATTGAGCAATGAAAACCATTCCAGTATTAAGACCAGCTGGTTACGAGGTATGCCCATGAGAGGTCATGGCCTGATGAAGCCGCGAGTATGACATTGAGTATAGGTTTTCCCGCCAGATGACCAATATTGGAGGCCAGGTATGTTTTGTCAATGCTTGAACCTGGTCTAAGGCATCTTACAGGAGGTTTCTTGAAAAGGAATCCATGACTTGCCAATTTCGCAAAAAAGGCGTTCAAGGCCATTGCCAGTTTGTTAAACAGGCTCGCGGCCAGTCGGCCAGCGAAGACATAGCCGATAATCAAAGAACCCAAGTTCATCTTCCTGGGTAAAATTGTCGCTGAGTGGTCTTTCTTCTTCGTTAGCCGATCCGATCCCTTATCGTCCTTCACTTGCGTGGTATGGATGATCATGCTGTGTAACACCCAGTCTGCAACCGAGGCTCAACCAAACAAGTCGGTTGCTAAGGCTGCCAGGGTAACTCAAGGTCAAACTCTTCCAATCGTCGAATAGGCCAAACGACGTGAATCTGGAATGACAGCACGGCCAAATGGATTTCCGGGCATCATGGGCTGGCATCCGAGCTCAACGGATGGACCAGCTAAATGAGCTCCCTGGAGAGGCGCCATTTTCGAATCGTGATGAGAAGGTAGAATATAGAAATTCATGGTTCAAAGGTCCAAGATTCGAGTGGCAGCCAGGTCGACGGCAAGTCTCGGGTCCAAGTAATTCCAAAGCAGCCATATCGGTAGAGATGGTCACAAAAGGCCAATTCAAGCTTGAACATGCGAGACTACGATGTGAATACTTACCACTGCGCTCTGAGTCTTGCCGTGATGCTTTTGCTGGAAATCACTATCGCCATTGATGCCAGCAGCACTCTTGAGATGTGTAGGGAGGGCGTCTTTGATTCGGCCGGCCATGTTGAAGGTGTATGTGTATGTATATGTGTTTGCGTATTGTCACGTACTGTACAAGCTTTTGGAGGTCTAGAAGAGGTTTTGAGAAAAATTAGCAGGAGGAAGAGAAATAAATGGAGGGACGAGCGAGATGTGTCCTACTGCCAGGAGCTAGAGGGGAAGAAGGCCAGGGTAGCAGCTCACCGAGGTGGGGTTAGTGCGGCGAATCAACTGGCCGATTGGTCAGATGAGCTCCCTCCAATCGAGATAAGAGTAATAGGTGGTGAAAGTAAGGTGTTGGAATGTACAGAGACGAAAAGTGAAAGAGGTGGGTTGACGACAAAGTGAAGAACTCAAAGGGCACGGTTTGTGGACAGAGTCGTAGGCTTTTATCACTTTCGCCAAGATTAAAAAAATATATCGAAACCCTGAGAACGGGTGGCGTTGGGAGGACGACGTGCCGGGGCCCTGGACCAGGTGAATTCCCACTGTCCTTGACGGCGCTCTCATCAAAACCACGGGCCGAGAGTCAACCCTCTGGCCCCAATTGTACTGGCTACCTTCTAGCCTACTTTCTATCTGAGGCTAGACTTTCGTGACCGCCATCTCATGTTGTCGGTGTGATGTTCTGTTCCCGTCACTCCATCCTTTTCCGCAGCATGGCCTCACTCAATATTACATCTGACCAACCGTCGACTTGAAACCTGTATATGTGTTGTGACACGTAAACCACAAAATCAAGCTTTTTGCGGCTCGTGAGTTTCGTACCCGCACATATGGCTTATTCTGTTCATGTCCAAAATGTTTCGGGTGGCGCCAGCCTGGCTGCACATCTTCACCCTAATCCGGTCTGATCGTGGCCCGATTCGAAAATCGTCTCAACCCTGTTTGTTTAGAGCTGCGCCCGCTTTCTGGACAGGAGTTGGCTACAGTTTCTAGAACTTCAACCAATTCCGTTATCCATCAGCGCGTCTTTTTGGTCTTTATTGACGCTTTGGTGAGATCCATTCCGATGATTGTGCAGTCTCCTTTGATATGAATGCATTGGCTTTCTCAAGCTACTATATGACTTTGTGTTGCCTTCTATTTCGATCAGCAGCAAGTGACCGTCTATCGCAGCAAGGCCGTTTGAGAGCTGGGATGCTACCCTGATTTCAACGCCATCCTTCCATCCACCAAAATGGCCACACGATAACACATCCCTGCCGAGGGTGTTCCCGAAATTTGCATCAATTTACCGAAATCGTCTTTGGCAACTTGCATGTCCCACGTGGGTGACAATCCGTCTTTGGAAGGCCGCCATCCCCCTGAAGCTGCATGTAACATTTTCTCTTCGTTTTGCTCAAATAGTGCATCGCATTTTATTCCGTGTCGGACCAACGCCAATCGCAATCACTGAGCCACCAGACTTGTTATTTACGGACGTCTATAAATTTCCACAGATGGTGCTTCCGCAAAAGGGATTGCTAGTGGCTTCGAGATTTTGACACCAATCCCGACTTGGAGCTGCTTTTCCGCCATAAACAAATCCTGAAAGACTCGATCCGCCACGGCTGTTGACAGAGATTCCAGAGTCTCGAATGATGAGTGTTCAATTGCCTATTACAGTGAGTCCCAATTTCTACAAATAAGGAAGGTGATTCCACGGACCTCAATAAGACTTCTCTCAGCGATGCGCACCTGCGCCGGAATCGAGATTTCTTCCTTTGGATCATCCAGCCATATATTTGCTATGACGGGTTGTTTGAATTTTCTCTCATGAGCATTGACTCCAATAATGGTAGAAGCACGTATGTTCTTAAAATAAATCACAAGCGAGTCGTAGCCTTGGCGCGTCATTGATTTCTTGAAACCGATTCCATCTCCCGCCGTACATGCCTTGGGCAAAAAGATGTCCATCTCAACCGCTTCGACAGATTCTGAAGGAATCAAGTCTCCAACTAGGCTCCATATCTGTTCCATCATGATAAGTCCATCCGTCTTGGATCTCTGTTTGATCGATTCAAGGATGCTCTTGGACAAGTTACCATAATTGATTGTACTTTGGTCTAATGCATCCGTCTTCGCAGCCGATTGGAACTGGTCTTGCAGAGACAAGGCAACAGAGATCAGTGCTGGTTGGGCCTTGTTCCGTCCAAAAGAATCGGGGAAGACATCAGTGGAGAATTGCAATTTATCGATACAAACTCTATCCGCATAGATGGGCTTCTTGCGCTGCCATTCTAGGAACGGAAGTCCCATGCCATCATCTCCCTTAGGACCCATGCTTGTAGCAGCAAGTAATAGATGCGAGTAAAAGTCCACAAGTCGAGATATCTCGTGGGAAAAGGAAAAGGGACCTTATTTATCACCATATGTGACTCGAGGAAAATGCTTCGAAGATGACATGTATATTCGCAATCCACAGCAGCACATGCCTCGTTGCTGTACCTTATGGACTCGAGAGTAATGCTTTCCTTTGCCATATCCATGCGTCGATCATGGCCCGGGCGTTGTTGATGGCGGGGAGTTGATGGAAAGCTCGAGAACATCAATTCTCGTAGCCTCATATATTCGCGTTTGCCCAAAAACATTGAATAGCGTCATCTTAGATTAATATACACCAGCCTCACAATTTGCACGAGATTCACGAAGCTCACGATTCGGAATCATGGCGGACGCGTTGAAAGCTGAAGGCAATAAACTTTTCGCAGAGAAGAAATTTAACGAAGCCATGTAAGTTGATCCATGTGGAGCTCATTAAATGCATTTGCTAAAATCTGTACAGCACCAAATTCTCTGAAGCGATCGAACTTGACCCGAGCAACCATGTATTGTATTCAAATCGTTCAGGCGCATACTCTTCTCTCAAAGATTGGAATCATGCTCTAGAAGATGCAACCAAAACGACGGAGCTTAAACCAGACTGGGGAAAGGGATGGGGTAGAAAGGGGGCTGCTCTTCATGGCAAGGGCGATTTAGGTGGGTTCATACGCTGCCTATATAATTGCCAAATATTAACATCTGGTTTTAGTGGAAGCTGTGGACGCATTCGAAGAGGCTTTGAAGCTAGATCCGGCCAACGCCCAAGCAAAATCGGGACTTGACTCGGTCAAACGGGCTATTGAGTCTGAAGCTCGAGCTGATTTTGGTGGTGATCCAAGTGGTGGACTCGGCAGCATGTTCAATGATCCGCAATTAATACAGAAACTGGCCAGCAACCCCAAGACAAGCTCATTACTTGCAGATCCAGAGTTTATGCAAAAGTTGCAACGCCTCAAGCAGAACCCCAACAGTATCGGACAGGAGATGGGTGACCCACGCTTCCTACAAGTTATGAGCGTATTATTGGGCATTGACATGCAGTTTGGTGCACCACCAGAAGCTAGCTCTAATGGCACCAAGTCGGGGGCAGTCGAGGAAGAGGAAGATGTTCCAATGCCAGACGCCCCTTCAAAACCCGAGCCAAAGAAAGCACCAGAACCAGAGCCTGAACCCGAACCAGAACCAGAACCAGAAGATGAAGAGGCTATTGCAAAGAAAAAGGCAAAGGAGGAGGCTGACAAGGAAAAGCAAATTGGCACAGAAAACTACAAGAAGAGGCAGTTTGACGAGGCGATTGCACACTACACCAAAGCTTGGGAATTACACAAAGACATTGCATACATTACCAACCGCAGTGCAGCAAAGTTTGAAAAGGGCGATTATCAAGGAGCCATCGAAGATTGCAACGAGGCTGTGACCCATGGTCGTGAGGTCCTTGCTGATTTCAAAATAATTGCAAAGGCATTTGGTCGTATGGGTAGCGCGTACGAAAAGCTCAAGGATCTTCCCAACGCCATTGAATATTACCAACGAGCCCTCACTGAACACCGCACGCCTGAAATTCTCAGCAAACTTCGCGCTGCCGAAAAATCCAGGCTCGAGGCCGACAAGAATGCCTACGTCGATCCTGAAAAGGCCGAGGAAGCCCGTGAACTAGGCAACCAAAAGTTCAAGGAGGCAGACTGGCCGGGTGCAGTCGATGCGTACTCTGAGATGATTAAGCGTTCTCCAGAAGACCCACGAGGCTATTCTAACCGTGCCGCGTGTTTCATCAAACTAATGGGATTTCCAAGTGCAGTGCAAGATTGTGACGAGGCCATCAAGCGTGATCCCAAGTTTATTCGTGCATATCTACGCAAAGCCCAAGCGCTCTTTGCCATGAGAGAGTACGGCAAGTGTGTGGATGTGTGCACTGAAGCTTCGGAACATGATGAGGGTGGTAAGAATGCAAAGGAGATTGATCAGCAGAGTCAAAAGGCAATGTATGCACAGTACAGCGCACAGGCTGGGGAGACTGAGGAGCAAACGATGGAGAGGATACAGAGAGATCCCGAGGTAAGCCATCTCTACTATGCTTCTGCTTCGGTACTGACATTATTTGTCAGATTATGGGCATCTTGCAAGACCCCGTTATGCAGAGTATCTTGCAGCAGGCCAAGGGTGATCCTGCTGCACTCAACGACCACATGAAGAATCCACAGATTCGTCAAAAGGTACAGAAGCTTGTCGCTGCGGGTGTCATCAAAGTTGGAGGGCGTTAGACGGCTTGATGGGGCAAGCGATGAAAGTGGTTGAGGTCAATACCAGATTTGTTTTTAGCATAGCGGGTTAGCTAGCAATTCAATGTGAAACACTTGCAAAACTATCGCGCTTCTTTGGTACATCAGATTTACGGACTGTAATGGTTGGAAAAGCTAGCGACTTGAGAGTAGGAATGCTCGACGTATTGATCCTGGAGCCTGGGACTGGCAAGGCAGAAAGGGTGGAAAGCAGTCAGCAGTTAAGTCCATGTGACGGAACCGGTGTTTGGCATCAGCACGCGCCCCAGAACCTATAAACTTCAATGACCCTCCACGTTCAATATGCAAAAACCTAGGGTCCCATCTCTTATGGACATTGGATCCAAGTCACAAAGCACCGAATCTTGTTTCCACAATGTCCCGCAATCAAGAACCTCTCCTCTCCAACCGTCCTTCCTCCGAACAGTCCAACGATAATGACCTTGCAGAAGAAGACGCCCTTCTAACCGGCCAGCGAGTGCAGAGATATTCAAGCAATAACAGAGCAAAATGGCGGGAATGGGCCTTGTTCAGCTGGGCATTTGTTGCTACTGCTGCCGTCATTGTTCTTGCGGTCGTGTATCAAAATCAAAAGACCACTCATTCTCCTGGCACACGCAATCCAAACGGGAAACGCAACCTGATATTCATGGTCTCTGATGGCATGGGACCTACGAGTCTGTCCATGACGAGAAGCTTCAGGCAGGCGAGGGATAATCTGCCATATAGCGATACTTTGGTTTTGGACCAACATTTGATCGGACAGTTGCGGACTCGCTCCACATCAAGTTTAATTACGGATTCTGCGGCAGGAGCAACAGCCTTCTCTTGTGGGAAAAAGACCTACAATGGAGCGATTTCTATCCTCCCGGATTTTTCTCCCTGCGGCACTGTCCTCGAAGCAGCCAAGAAAGAAGGTTACATGACAGGGCTTGTCGTGACCACGAGAATAACAGACGCAACACCGGCCTGCTTCGCCTCCCACGTCAACCTCCGCCAAGAAGAAGACCTCATCGCCTCCCAACTCATCGGAAATCACCCTCTAGGCCACACAGTCGATCTCATGCTCGGCGGCGGTCGATGCCGCTTCCTTCCAAACACAACCTCCACATCCTGCCGCGAAGACGACCAAGACATTCTCGCGCAAGCCCAAGACAAAGGCTACACCTACATTTCCGACCGCGCCGAACTCGACAACCTCACAGACACCAGCCACGCCCTCCTGCTCCCGCTCCTCGGCCTCTTCGCGCCCCTCGACATCCCCTACGAAATCGACCGCCGCCACGCCCCCTCCCTGCACCCCTCGCTCTCCTCGACCGCCTCCGCCGCCCTCTCCGCCCTCTCCGCCGCCACTGCCGACACCCCCCACGGCTTCTTCCTGCTCATCGAAGGCTCGCGCATCGACCACGCGGGCCACGCCAACGACCCGGCCGCCCAAGTCCACGAGGTCCTCGCGTACGACGCCGCCTTCCAAGCCGTGCTCGACTTCATCGACCGCGACCCCACGCCCACCCTGCTCCTCGCCACCAGCGACCACGAGACCGGCGGGCTGGCGGTTGCGCGCCAGCTGCACACCACGTATCCGGAGTACCTGTGGGAGCCCGGCGTGCTGGTCAACGCGTCGCGCTCTGCGCACTGGGTCGCGCATGCGTGGCGCGAGCACCTCGCCTCCTCCACCTCCGCGTCGTCTCCGAAGGCGCGGAAGCGCTATCTCCGCGGTCTGCTTGACGAACATCTCGGCATTGCAAACCCGCAGACGGAAGAGCTCGAGGCGCTGATGGCGGATCCTGTGCGCGCGAGCACGACGCTCGCCGATATGGTGTCCCGGAGGGCGCAGGTCGGGTGGAGCACGCATGGGCATTCGGCCGCGGATGTGAATATCTATGCGAGTGATGCCGAGGCGGCGCGGGGGTTGAGGGGGAGCAGGGAGAATACGGATGTAGGGCTGGAGATGCAGAGGTGGTTGGGCGTGGATACGGAGGCGGTGACGGCGGAATTAAAAAAGAAGTGGGAAAGGTAGGTGGGGGAGGGTCTGGGGAGTGAGTTTCTTGGAGCTGTAGGAGGCGGAGAGAGGGTAGGGAAGTAGGGGATCTAAGATGCGAGTAGTGATCGGGGGGATAGTTTACGGCTAGCGCTGTAGGCGCTGGAGAATAGGCGTACCTGGGGCTCATTTGTTTTGCACTGATCTAGTGGCGATGGGTAAACAGCATGTGGATCAATTAGACTGCATGATCAGCTTCATGCCTGGAGACTCATGGATACATAGAAGCTAATTCAGATCGGATAAAATGGTACAAGAAAGAGGACGTCATTTCCGCACCTGTAAATTGTTATCAGGGCTTCAAGTGGACTGCTTATTGGGCTCATTAAACACCTTGGAGACTCTCATTAAAGCCATACAAGTGACAAAACGACTTCAATGATCTGGGTACAGTCTCTAGTGCATATCCCAGGGTAGCTATTTTTGGTTAAAGTAAAGCCGTTAAACCTGCCGAACATCAAGAATTTCAAACATTCATTCACTATTTACCATCTGTGCTTCACTACCCCATTCACTCGATAGTCATTATTCATCATTCATCATTCGTCGTTCATCGTTCATCGTCTATAACTCATCACTCATCATTCATCATTCATTTTTCATCATTCACCATTCACCATTCACTATTCACCGTTAAACATCAATAATAAATTTTCCCAAAAATACAACCAACTCAAAAAATTCAAAAAACAGTTTTGACATTCATTGCAATTTGAAATTTCGGTTTTGCTATATTTGCGTCGTCAAAAGCGAGCCAGCATAAGCGAAATATTTCAAACTACTTCTAATCCCGCAGAAAACGTTACCGAACGAGCGGCAACAATGAGCGAAGCAAGCGGCAGCACTCATCTACCCCAGCCATATGTCAACATTCAGGCTGCCGGCCCTACTATCAACGAACATGAGGTCTATTATAAGGCCAAAGCGGTTGATGAGATGACTGATGATCCATTCAATTGCCTCCGACGGTAGCATTCACATTGTGGGAAGGGGCGACAGCTCTTTGCTGAATCAGCAACGGTGAACGTACCTAAGGTATTTACCTCGGAACCACCTCTTCTTAGATACTTCTTCAGTAACAGTCCAATCCAGCTTCATTTGCTCACCGTTGGTCTGCTATCCAAAAGCTCTTTTTCCAATTTGTTGATTTCAAGTGGCTCCCCTACTTGGGAACCTTCGAGGACCACCTAAAAAAAATCCAGGATTACATTGTCAGGGCGGGAAGAACGGTATACGGTCCAGATAAAATCGCTCCTGTGGCAGAAGGCCACACAAAACGACCCATTTGGAACCCCGTTCGAGAAACGTGCCGGGCTTTAGAACTGGACATCGGAACCTCAGGACCGAACAAACTTTTGCAACGGAAGACAACATGTCTACGCTGTAAACCCCAATGCTTAATCAGCTGCACTGGTGTTAGCGGCTTCCACACACATCTTGTGGTTAGCACTCTTAGCTAGTATTCTCCACCTACTTACGCTACGCAATTGACGCTACTCGAATCTGATCCTTGTTTTGCCTGTGTTTCTGACAATTTGGGAGTCCATCCGCGACATCAAACCCGAAGGTCTCTTGCAAATCTCGTCGAGCGATTCGTCGAGAGCTTGAACATTTTACCTCCCAAATCCTCACTATCCAGAATCTACAACTTACGAACCTTGGGACTATCACATTCTCTATACAAACCGTTATTTTGGCAGTTGGTTATTGGCAGGAGCTCCGAAGCTTTGCACCTACCCGCGGTTTGAGGTTCTACTTGCCTCTGGTTTCTGGTTGACTCTTGCTAAAAAAAAAAACAGTGGGAGAACTCATAGATTGATCAGGAAGAGAAAGACCACGATCTTCGGTCTCACAGTGTAAGTTAGTTTCAAGAGAAGAGGAACGTAAATCAGGCTCCTCTGCACGAATGCGACCTGATCTGAGACGAATCTCCTGATCTATGTTCTTGGTAGGTTCAGATGCAGAATCAGACGAAGATGATGAGTGATGTGAAAGGTGTTCTGAGGAAGAACGCTTCAAACTTGGGCAGGGGAAGACTTCAACCCCAGACAGGCATCGTCATCTTCGTCTTTTTTTTGGGATTTCGATTTGCCGCCAGACATATCTAAACACATCCACTTTACCTTCACTTCCTTTATACCAGAGATTTGCCTTCTAGATGAAGAAAACTTGAAAGAATTCAGCACTCCTTACGACTGGCATGGGCATGAACAAATCTTCCACGGTCTTCACTTTCCACCCAAATACGCTACAAAAGCACCAATAGGCTCAATCTTTGATTTAAACAAACCATCAATCCGCTTTCTCATCGACCTATTTCCAGACCTCGTTCATTATTATATCACTGATATGTATTTTAAACGAATATATCTAAGAGATGAGGATAAATAACATCTACGACCACATCAGTTATATGGCAACAATCCGCATTTAGCCGGCCATTAGGCTCTTGCCCAGGATTTGATAAAAGATTCGAAAGCGCCCGCACAAATCTTTCATGGCGAATACATCCACGAGTTTGTGAAAGCATTCATTACGCCCGCTAAGATCGACTTTCATCTACCGCATCCTGAACGAATCTAATTCTGGTCTCCGCCCTCAAAACTCAGAAACGTTCTAAACAATTGACAAGAATCCAATTTTTAGGAGCCAATGTCAATCTTGAACCAGTCAGACGATTTCTTTCTCGCCGCGCTCGAGTGCTATGAACATCACCCTGATTTTCCTTCGTAATGGACCCTGAAGCAGACAAGGTCCGCTAGCTTATTTTAGCTCCAGATATTTCTTCGAGAGATTCAGATAGCTTCTAATTTCATCAACACTTTCTCACACACGATTCAGGTCTTGCCTCCAGCATCGAGCTCCTCCAGGGTACTATCCGGTTGCAATGCCAACCTATCAAGGTATACAAAACAAATTGCAACGATTACGCGAAGCTTCTGCACGCTATGAGTGTTCGACGAAGAGAAGGCGACATCACAGCTTTAGAATCAAAGTGAAAAGAGGAAAGCGACATCACCAGCGCCTGAGCCCCAAAATGTCACTTCTGGGGTAATTCTAAACAGGAAAAATTTTGATGGAAGACAGCAAGAAATATATTATACTCTACACACGGTAAAGAGGCCCTCAATCATAGTCATGGATGTAGCTCTCGAAAAGATTTTTCGGACAATAAATCTAACTACGTGAGATTGGTCGAGACAGTGTTGGGGTCTTCCCTAACCTCAGAGGTGACATTTTTTGACTCATTCACTGGTGACATTGCAGCGTTACCAACGGAGTGAAAAAGGAAAAGCAACAAGACAACGTCATAAGCAAAGTGAAAAGGAGAAAGCGAAGGGTAAGGAGTCTCGAAGACGTTATTGCAGACTGAAGAGACGAAAGCAAGCCGTGAGAAGTGGAGAGAGGGAAGAAGAGAGAGGGGAAGAAGACGTTCAAAGCGAGAGTTTTAAGCGAGGACAGGATTCTGGAGACATTAGCAGCCGGAAAGCTTGAAATTTCCGGAAAAGAGGATTGCTTTGCATAAAAGTCACCGACAACCAAAGCTTGAAGACGGGGTTCTTGTGTTCGAGGCATGCGTTGATACCTGTAAATTCCATAGTAGAATCAATATTCGCACTATAAGTAATGCAAGCGTATTCTGTCAAATCCCGGTCTTTCGAACGGGAGTGTGTTTGTGAACAGCAGTCCATGAGACCTCAAAAGAAAAAAAAAAGTGAAACCAAAAGATGACTTGTGTAGAGAAGCAGTTGGAAGTATAGAGATGATCTGAATCTAAAAGAAACAACCAACGACACTCAAAACTATGAAGAGCCCGGCGCACTATCTATTACAGGCGCGCATGAAGAAGCAAAAGAAAGAAAACCCCCCCTCCCTTTGCCATGCGCATGACCTCAATCCCAAGCCCCATGTTTAGAAATCGCCAATCCAAGCCATCAGACGTGTATCAATCACTGTCATTCTGGCTGCCATTACTTCCACTCATCATTCTTCCTCAATCTGTCCACGTCCGCCCGCACCAAACCATACGCACCTCCAGGGACAGAGAAATATCTTCCCCGTCCACTCATTGCACCATCTCCGTCCGCAACCCACTCGGATCCCCCTTCTTCCCCCTCCTGCCCAACAATGTCGCATTATCCAGACTCAGCTCAAACGCCCCACGATTCCTCACCTGCCGCTTCGCCGCCGCCGCCACCGCCGGACTATGCTGCCCGTACCCCCTCGCCTCTTGCTGCGGTGGCGGATTCGCCTGTCTCTGGGGCGGGGCGTTCGCCTGACGCGCCTGCGCCGCCGCCGAAAGCGTGGTGTTGCGCAACTTCTGCTCCATCTGGCCGACGTCATTGCCCGCGGTCGCGGCCGCCATGGCGCCCGCCTGGCTCTTGGGGAGTTTGGCCGGGGGGTGGGCGGAGCGGTCATCCGCATAGGGGACCGAGGTGCCGCCGTTGTCGTCGTCGAAGTCGTCTTCGTCGTCCTCGTAGTAGACGTCTTCGTTGAGGGCGGATGGGATGCCGCCGGCGCCGCCGCGGTAGCCCTGCTTGAAGTTTTTGCGCCGCTTGCCTTCTTCTTCTTGCCGATGCACGGCGTAGCTGACGTCGAAGACTTCGCGCAGGTTGACGGCGCCGGGACTGCGGAAGTCCATGCGTTTACCCCCGCCGGCGGTGGAGGGGGAGGGGTCGAGGTAGTTGAAGCTGGCGGGGGCGAGGGATTGTGGAGTTGTGTCGGGCGGGGTTTGGCCAAGTTGTTTTTGGCGTTGGGCAAAGGGGGTGGCGAGGGGTGGAGCGTCGGCCGCGGCGGTGGTTTCTTCTTGGGATTCGCGGATCCAGGGGTGGTTGAGGAATTGTTTGATGTCATAGCGCTTTTCGGGATCGACTGTTAGGAGATGGGAAACAAGGTCTTGGGCACTTTTGGAGATGTCGTCCCACCACGGCGAGAGGAAGGTGTATTGACCTCGGGCGACTTTTTCGGTGAGAACCTGAATGCTTTCGTCGTAGAAAGGGGGAAAGCCACAGAGAAGAGTGTAGAGAACACAGCCAAGAGCCCACATGTCTACACTCTTGGAATATCGCTCATCCTTGACAATCTCTGGTGCGGTGTAGCCGACAGTGCCACAAGGAGTCATGGTTTGCGTGTCCCAAATGACTTTGGAAAGACCAAAGTCGGCAATCTTGATTACACCAATACCACCCGCACCAACTCCTTTAACAAACTCCCCCTCGTCAGCCTTGTCCTCATCCTCGGGTGCCCTTGGCTTCGGATTCTTAGTTGGAATAAATGGAATGCCATAGAAAAGAAGATTCTCCGGTTTAATGTCCCTATTGTTAGGTTAATAAAAAAAAAACATGTTTGATAGCGATGGTGATTGACTCACCGATGTACAACGCCAGCCTGTTCATGCAAATATTCCAAGGCATTTGCAACTTGGATGATGACATGTCGTGAAAGGTCTTCACTAAAGTAGGTAAGTCTAACGATTTGATGAAAGAGCTCTCCACCAGGGCAAAGCTCGAGCACAATGTAATAGTATTGTCGTGATTCGGAAAAGTCGACAAGTTTGACGATATTAGGATGATCCAGTTGACGCATTATCTGGACCTCTTTGAGAATGTTTGCTCTCTGTGATGTATGACGTCAGCGCCTGAAAACAGTGAACTGGGAGTGGCAAATGAAAAAGCAAAGGAACCCCCAATAACTCCAAAGAGAAGACTGGGCGCATTTATTGCTGCATTATGGAAGACATGCGCACCTCCACTGTTTTTGGAGCCTTCTTGAAATCGGGATGGAGATGTTTGTCGCCCTAGACCGGTCCTGTTGGCCCCCAATGTATGATAGATAATAAATCATTTTGCAAAAGCAGTACGCATGGATTTCTCACACCAGGATACAAATGAGAGATCAGACATGAAAGAAAAAGATCAAACGCAACATCAAACATCACACCGCAATACATACCTGACTCGAGTTCATTTCAAACTTTCTCACCACCTTAATTGCGACCTCGGGATACTGCCCCGTATTATCCTTTGCTCGATATACATTACTAAACGCGCCATCTCCCATCTTCTCCAATAGCGTATATCGCTCCAAACCAGGGTACTTGGGCAGTTTTCCCTTGCTTTCTCGCTCTTCTGCTACGATTCTCTCCAGCACCGAAGGATCGTAATCTTGTTTCCGCTCTTTGGCACCCTGCTGTTGTGCCTGCTGGTGTTTGTGTTGCTGACCAGCTGCGTGTGCAGCCGCCTCACCTGCTCGTGCTGCAACATTGCGGTTGTCGATGACGGCGGCAGAAAAGTCGGCTTGCGGTGCGGCGTGGCCTTGCAAGGGCTTGTGGTCGTAGACGTTGGGCTCGCTTACACCGACGCCAGGTTGGGGATGACCACCGACATTCGCACCGCCATAGTTGTTGCCATATCGTTGCTGCTGGGCGTGGACGTTGGAGACTTGGGTGGTGGGATCTGCTTGTTGGGGAGACTGGCCGTTGCGGGCTTGCTTGCCATGGCGGATGAAGTTTTTGAGGTTCTGAATGGTGGTCATGGTGATTTAGCGACTGCAATGTCAAATTTGCTGTGTCAGGGGAAAATGGATGAGTGATGTCGTGTGTAGTGGGGGAGGGATGATGGTGGTTGCAGTTGTTGAGGACACGCTAATGTCGAGACGGAGGGAGACAAAAAGAAGTCAGAGAGTGAGGGTGAGAGAAAAAAGGAAGCAGACTGGGGAAGAGAGTAAGGGTGCAGCGGTGAAATCAGCGCTGAGCTGAACAGCTAAAAAGAACAGCGTGGGGATGGCGGGAAGGTGCAGAAAGCGACAGATTTGGTGGTGATGACGGGGGGGTTGAGAAGTTGCAGATTGGCTATGACGTTGGCCTCAAGCCCAAAGCAAGAATGACGCACGGGGGTTGGGGGCAGCCGTGCAGACGCAAAACAAAGACGGCCTGAGCTGATGACTGCTGCTGCTGCTAAATGCCAAGCAAAGCCCGCTCCCCAAACTATGACTTGCGTATTGCTGCTGGTGCTGCTGCTGCTTGTTTCGTGCCTTGCCTGGGGGGCGAGATAGCTGTGCAATCCGGGATGGGCTGGGATGACGAAATGTCTGCTTTCTAACCTGGATATTCCACATGGCTTGTGTCCAATCCTGCTGGCTCACTTTTCGTTTGGCCGATTTGTCAGGTACCAGGCGTAGATCACTATAGACTCGCTCTCTGCTCTACTTGATCCTTCATCCCCTATTTCGATGCACCCCAGAGCGCGAGTGTGTGTCAGCCGTGACCTCGTCAGGTAGGCAAGTTTGTTGGACGTAGGAACAGTAGTCGATTAGGTATCTCGTTGACACCACCACGGGGATGCTCAAGCGACAGACAGCCCTATCAGGCAGCTAGAATTCAAAACATGGCAGCGTGAGAGGCTCCGTTAAATACACTCATTCGCCACCAAAGCCAAATCTCCAGTGCGTTCGCAAACTGTCATGTGCAGCCGGCCGGACCGCCGCGTCTGAGGAAGGCCCATTTTGCATCAAGCGGCTTTGCATCATGGCTACGACGGCCTTCGGGCTAAGGCAGGGTCAAGTGTAGAAACAGGCATCCCGATTCCAATATCCAAACTTTGGGGTATCTACGGTGTCCAGACTAATGACCGGACAGGCGCCACTCGAGGCGGAAAAGTCACTCCCCACGTCCCGAGACCAAGGGCACAAAGACTAGCAGCAAGCCTCAAGCACCACGACTTTTGCTTTCCCATCTCTACGAACGCCATTCGCGCTGAGCTTAACGGCACGATCGCCTCGAGACATGGTGTATTGTCTGATCTACATTCTTCTTCTGCAGCATGGCGTCATGTCTTCAGGGTCTCCAGCCTGACGAGTGTGGCGCCGTCTCGCCTGTTTACTGCATGCGGCCTAACGGGGACAGCCAAAGTCAGCCAACAGGACAGCAGCAGACGCCCCTCCTGCAGGAAGCTAGTACACGCTTTCAGATTGATTGCGAGAATCTGCAACTTTGAAACTGAACAAGTTTACCATCGTAGAAGAGTACCACCAGTGGATGCAATAAGAAATGTCACTCACGGCCGTGAAAGCTCTAATTCGCCGCATGCCTCGTTGGGAGAACTCCATACCATTCTAAACAATTACAAACTGTAAATAATCTGTCAATAACTTATTGAGAAACAACTTTCAAGCTACTCCCGTATAGTCTTGTTGAGGGCCTCCTGACGGAATCTGTGGCGAATTATAGTTTTCGCGGTCGCGGGCGACATTTCTTATTGCGTCCACTGGTGGTACAATCTGTGCAATACTATCGCTCATAGTCAGAACGATGATGAAATTCTAGAAAGTAGTTTCATTGCTCGTCTAGCAATCTGAATTTCATTGCCGTGATGCAATTCTATTACCCAAGGCTAGCAATATGTACAACATCATCACAAACTACACTTCTGTCTGCTTCCATCATTGCCATCACCCTAAAAAAACAAGGTGCTTGAAGAAAAGCGTACGAGCAGTCGTATATGTACTCCTGGAAATATGCAGCTAGCCAAGCCAAAAGCCGATGGGGATATCCCTTGGCAACGTCTGTGTGTTCATTGGCTTTCCCAAGGCAAACGAGAGACCCGATGCGTATGCGAATGAGCGAGTTGTGCGCCAAAAAATGTCAAAGAATGAATAAAGAGAACAACCGCTCCAACAGTGGTTTCTCAGATTGAAGAGAGCAGCGAGAAGGAAAGGTCGACAGCGAAGTCAGACCCGTATTTTTCTTTTATAAACAGAGGAGAAAGTTACAATAGAATTGGGTTGACAGAGTGAAAGAACAGAATTGTGATGAATTCGATTGAACGAATTGTTGTTGTGGTGAATAATGCGCCTCAGTCGATAATAAAAACACACAATATAGCCCCCAGAAGTCCCTTTCCGAATTCAACTCCGTTCAAATGTGGATGCGCCGCTAATAAGGACCAGATGGTATTTCCTGGTGCAAGGCTTCGCCCACGCACTACCAGGTTGTTCATATTCTCCAGTCTACACAGGTGTCATCATCTTCTCCATGCTACAGAGTCACTCCCCCCAAAACTCCACTTCCTTCCCCACACACGGCTCTTTCCTTCATCTGTCATGCGATCGTTGCTTGTTTCTCATATGTCCTTTTTTTTAATCCGCCGGACCGTGTTCATGTTTGATTGGGTGGAACAGTGTATTCCTCAGACACATCCTACCCGTTCCGCTGTTTTCTTCATACGCACCTCCCTCATTATTCTCACGCTGACCCAAGAATCTTCTCCACAAGGCTCCACTGAATCCACTGTTGTAGTAAAAGCTCGTGCCAAGGAAGTTGTGCTCACCCCAGCCAAAGACGCTGTCAAAGTCGGTTTCGGGGTGATTGAAGACCTGATCGGCGTATTCGAGCGGCCAGTCGCGGTCGAAGAAGACAGGGTGAGGCGCGTACACAGCTTTCAGGCCGTGATGAAGGGCGACAGAAGGAGGCCACATTTCGGGGAACATGGTGTGTCGCATGGCCCATGTTTCTTCGTGCATCAGGTTGAGAAGGCGTTTCGAGAGACGGCCAATGGTGATAATCGCGCAGCGTCGTGGTGGCACGGGAAGGCTTAGATTGTAACCTGTAACATCAAGACGGAAGACCCAGTTGCTACGCTCTGGATCGAAAAGAGGATCAAAGACAATGAGATCGGCATCTTCACCAACGCCCCATTCATAGTCGTCGTCATTGTAGCGTCGAGGTGGGTGCACTTCTTGCGGACTGTCAAGCATGTCTGTTGCAGGGAACTCCACTGGACCCCAGATGGGTGCAATACCTGATTGTTTGGTTTCTCTTTCAACGGTTTCCGTAAAATTGGTCCATGAACCGTGAATCTGTGGCATATAAAACCTTGAGCTGCGCTCCCAGAGACCCTTGCGAGGTTGTTCACGAGCCCAGTCACCAATCTTGTTATGGAACTCGTAATAGTGACCGCTCAATCTCACATCCATTTCCCAGTTCCAGAAGAAATCATATTCCTGATGCTGTTGAGCGAACCATTGGAGCGCAAAGTGGGCAGAGCGATAGACGCCATGAATAGGTGCGCCAGCCATGTTGACAACGTTGTCTGGGAAAGGATCGGGGTAGTAGAGCTCCATGAGTTTCTCGGACCACAAGGTTGCCATTCCCCAGAATTCTTCCGGGACATTCGCTTCGAGTGTTTCGCGATATACTTCATCTGAAGCCCAAATCGGAATGCTGTCATCTTTGACGTGAACCAAGAAATGAATGTCGTATTCGCCACCAGACTTGAGCGAAAGTTCGCTAATCATAGCGCGAATGGTCATGATCTGGTGCTCGTCATATTTGTTGCCAGTCCAGGTACGTAAAACGTAGGCAGTACGAGACACCCTCTTCTTGGCGGGTGCCGCATTTTCATCCCTTTGGCTCTTTTCTTTCGTCGAGGTGTCTTCAAAGCGCACTTTATTCCTCTCGTAGCACTTCTTCTGAGCGTCACCCCAGTTCATGCCTCTATAATCAACCTTTCCAGATTTCTCAAACACCTTGTCGACTCCTCCTTTTTCGGATCTGTTGCCCAAACCCAAACCACCTTCGATAGGATAGTACCCATATCCATAAGGAACAAAGCGGCCGAAGCGATCAAAGCAAACAGTTGGATCAAAGCCAACCTCTTCTGGTGAGCCAAAAGTGTTTGTAGTCATGCCTTCAGGAATACCAGGATAGGCGTAAATGTCGGGCACAGGAATTTTATCTTCGGAATCCAGATAGCATCGCTGCACTGGATGGTGCTTGGAAAGGTATTCGGGAGAATCGAAGTCGGGATATGGATTGAAGACGATAGGTTCCATGGGTGGATCGGCTTGGGGGGAGTTTATGTTGATGATTGATCTCTTGGCTTTGCCAAAGAGATCTTTGGCAATTTCTTGTGTCTCGTTGAGAGGGTTCTCGGGTTTCCATTCCGAGTATGGAATCAACTTTCGAATACCCGTATAGTATCCGTTAAGCCTGAGAAACAAAGTAAGTCATCGATGATGGCATTGGATGAGTTGTGATGGTATCAATCTTACCTATTGAAATTTTGCCATGTAAATTGTGGACCCCTATCCGATCTATCTGGCTCTATTACTTCCTCATCGTCCATGCTACCGACGTAGTTTGGTGTGATTCCTCCTCTTGGTTTGTATCTCCCTCCAGCTAGCAGCGCCACCCCAAATAACAGAGTCGCGGCTATTATCAACAGCCTCAAAGGAGATAATCGCAAAAATCGTAATCGATCGCTGCCAGGACTGGGCGATCTCCATTTTCCCTTGAGTCCAGCAAAGGCAGACGTGCTGCCTCTGCTGTTCTCAGCACCAGGAAGCCGTTCGTATTTGGCCATGTTGATGAGTCGACGAGGGTTGAGGTTTCGCAGGCGTGGCAAGCCTAGCATATCATCTAGTACAACCAGCGGTTTGCATTACTGAATCAATCTCGGACAGGCCTTTGATCAGTATGGTCGAACGTGTCTGCCACGACGCGTCCACAGCGCCTGTCCAGTGGATTTTGGTCGACGGAGTGATGATGGACCGACCGAAACGAGTGAGGGATGCAAGTCACGCAAGTGATGGAACAAGTAGAAAAAGATGGGAGATTATGTCAGACAAGAGCGTGGTTTGGGTGCAAGGCTGGGCCTGGGCCTCGCTGGCAGGCTTTGTTGGAAAAGGAGCGGGCGAGTGGGTTGAGAATGGAGTGTGAGCTGCGTTCGAGGGCAGCGTTGTGCGGCGTAGTATTGGGAGAGGTGTCAGTGTCCAACGGCTGCAGCGGATGCAAAGTCAATAGGAGTCGCTAATGAGAATTTGCTGGGAAGCCGGGCGACGATAGATTGCGATTAATTGGTCGGCCCAGAGAGACTGGCAAGTTGGGTTTGGTTTGTGCTCTCGCCGCTCAGGAGCCGGGTCCACCGCCGCACTCGTACTTAGGGGTAAAGGGGATAAGCCAACCGACCAGCCAAGTAGTCCTCCAAAAACGAATATCGAGACCAGTCTGAACGCTCAGCCTGGCACTCGCCACGCTCTGCTCGCTTTGATCAGCCTTGGCCTGGATGCTGAGATATCGTCACGGACCGACGGGTACGCGCGGTGTGCATGTAGATTACTGGAGTTACACTCTTGCACGGCCTCGCTGTCTGCAAAGTGCAACCATCAAATGGTTCATTTTCGCGTCAGCGGGTTGATCGTCGCCAGCCACCATTTCTGCCAGCTCTGCTTGGCTACCTAACCGCGATAATAATGGCAACTGGCCGACGACTTGGCTAGCCCCGTTTCAGCTTACCCTGTCTGCAGTCTGCAATGACTTGCCACGCTTGCGTCTGTGCTGGGATCCTATCGAGATGAACGTGGAATGCTACAACTTATGCTTGCGTACTAGGTCACCATTGCGTGGTTGTACACATACGCAGCACCGGTTCTCCGGCAAAACTTGTACAATCACTACCGCATTCTCTCGGTATCTATGAGGGGCGGAGGAGGATTGTGGCCCGGCCGCTTGAGGCTTGCCGCTATCGTATAGAGCAAAGTCTAGAGCGTTAAAAGGATGGGCTACGTAGATCTTTTATCTTCGGTCCAACCATCCAGACTTTTAGAAGCAAAAGCGCACAGCACACAATCATCTCCTCGCTCAGTGAGAAGGCAGTGGCAAAGAGGAAAGAGGGGAGATGACCGAGACACCTGACTTACATATTAAATATGACACATATTACACCAATGTCGGAAGAATCGCTATTCATGGTTGCCTGACTCAATCAGGCAAAACTCTGGTACAGAAACGAAACTCTTCAAGCTACAAGGCGTGCATAATTTGAGAACCTGACATCATCGCTAGATCTACTATTAAGAGGTACCCTCCCAAAAAATAATCTATACGCTTTCAACCTCGACAAGCGGGGTTATAACTCTATAACGTCAAGAAATTCTTGATCGTCTGAAATTCCCAACTGAGTCTCCCGCCGCCCATGCAGATCTTGTCCTCCATAAGTCGTCAACACTTTTCTTTTGGTCGAATCAAAAGATCTATACACTTGTCCGGAGGGGTTCCGACCTCGCATCATCAAGGCCACTACATTGTATCCATTACCCGCTGCACTGGAAGCCGGAAGTCTATACGTATTGCCTATGTATTTCCCAGGATTCGTCTGAATCCATTGCAGTACGAGGGGGCGGGCAGAAAAATGTACACGCGTCCCGATTCCACCAATCACGCCATCTGCCGGCGAGACCGCCTTCCACACACCCCAAGCGGCCGTCGCTGCATCCGGTTGCAGACGTGAAGTAGCACCTGTAACGCATCGGTGGGGCAAAAGAGGGTTGATCTCGACATGACTGCATGAATGATTCGCAATGCCAAGACGTGTCAGTGATGTTTAAGAACGCACTGCGGAAAAAGAAGCTTTTCGGCTTGTTGGCTTCTTTTGGCGCAGGGCAAAAACTGCACGTCAACGCATGTGTGCGGGTAGTGGAGGCCTGAGCTGGTGTGAGATCTGCTACCGATGCTCCAGCTGAGAATGAGATCGGACCAGCGGCTCTGCACAAATTGAGAGCACATTTTCCGAATCTGTGTGTTTGATTCAAATTATTGTACAGGTAGGTTCCTTATTTGTGTCACAGCCATGGCATTAAATTTTGGAAGCTCAAAAGCACAAGCAACCATTTCTGATCCCACCAACTCCATTTTGCGCCTCGTTGTAGCGCAAAAACTACCACGTGCTTTGTTCCTTATGCATCCCACTCATAATTTCATTGTCTCTGTTGAATTTTTCTAAGACAACTCTTCGCGCACTTCTCCCAATGGCTTGATCCTCGCTCCATCAACTTGTTCGTCATCGAGACCAGATATCTTGGCACCAGCGACATCAGTCTTGCCATCAAGTGGATCAATTTTGGCGCCTTGCACAGTCTCATCATAGCCAACGACTCCTTGTGTATCTGCCTTGGGCTCAGGATGACGATACTGCCCTACTCAGATCCTCTAGTCAGTTGACTGATGCTGCGTATCAAAGAGATATAGAGAAAGAAGAGCAGGGAGAATGGAGGCCAACGTGAACTTACCAGCTCCGCCAACGGGATCAATACGAGCCTGGTCGATGGTTGTGTCGCTACCTGTGACGCCGTCGGGATTCAAGTCGTGTTCGACACCATATTTCTGCCCAGATTCGAGGGGCTCGATTTTGCTGGCCGAGATCTGATGTAGGTGGATCAGTTTTGCTGAGCTTACTCAAAGTTTCTCTCCACCTCAGAAGCTCACTTTCTCATCGCTGCTTGATGCGCCTCTGCAAACGGTACGTTAGCATGCAATACCAATAGTCAGGATGACTTTACGGAAACATACGAAGACATTGTAGTCGGATTTATCTTGGACCTTTTGTCTTGAACTTGAAGATGGCTAAACCGGGAAAGTTGTATTTGATATGAAATTTGGTCCACCGAGAATACTTAAAAGGTGGGTCGTGTGATGTGAGTTTGTTCCAAGGCAGGTACACAGTCACACCATCCTAGGAAGTGGTGCAAGTGTGACGTCGCTGAGCGGGGAATCAAGATCCTTCCACACGCAGCAATATTATGGTCGATTTGTTATATTGTACTTTATTACCAATAGCTTTGTGTATGTCGCGATAGAATTTTTAGATTTGTGATGTGGTTTGCTGCACGCCCGTACCTTGTGATAGAGACTTACGGACTCGAAGTCCTCCGCGATACCCTTTCCCTTGAACATTGCAACCAAAATCACAAATTTGATTGAAGAAAGATAACTCAAATTCTATCAAAGGTATTCCTCTCCTCCAGAATGCGATCACTAATATTCTCAGGTGACTACATTTCTCATCAGATAACAGAAACAACATGTCTAATCGAGGAAAAGAAAAGCAAGTTACAGCAGCTATCAAGTTCAAATACCATGAGACGAGAATGCGAATCTGAGACGATGAGAAGTTGGCAAAGGGAACAAAAGCCGAGGAGCTTCGATAAGATGTTCTTGGAAGACCAGATCAAGACCAGTCTTGTTCCTTGGGGAGATTTTTTGAGATATTGAGCATTTTCTCTAGGTTCATTATCTCCCTGTAGTCTATGAGGCAGGACGTCTCCCGTGACAACGGCACTTTCTGTATATAGAGATTTTTCAGAATTCCTTTTCGATTCGGTTAATTAAACGTAGCGTTCACATATGATGCAGATACGTATACCGAATCGAAAATGCATTGGCGTATCTAGGGCGATCGCTTCCCTCAATAGGACAATTGTATAGAGCATCGGTAACTGCTCGGTGTACCGCCTTTTCTCTCGCTCATGTCCATCCAGTCATTGGGATGTGTGCCCTCCTAAACTTTACGTTGCATTCTCTGACACGTACTACATTTTCATGATCCTTGGAGACGACACAAACACATCGTGTTCCATACCCACCCGCCGCACATAGCATCATCATTTCAGTTTCCAATCCTCTATGGAAAGGGTATACGCGACAAGGCATACATCATATAGCAATTCCCGGCTATGAATGACCTTGCCAGTCCCCCCATTCACGGCGCAGCGATGATCTTATCCGAAGCCCAGTCTCACCGACAGCACTACGCCTTACAACAACAAATGTCACCCGCGACCGCTAGAGATGTAACTTGTGCGCGTCTTGGGAAGGATTCATACCATTTCAAGCATTTAAAACTGTAAACACTTTGCTCAGAAATAAATCTGAAGACTTGCTCAACTATCATCGTTGAAGGCACGGATGTAGCAAATTACATCCTCCGCGATCGCGGGTGACAGTATGCAGTCTATCATGCTCTAAGATGTAGACTTGAGCAGCAACCATACGATGGCAACGAAGGCAACCATAATCGCGAGCTCCAGGCCTACCCGGTTCCCAATAACGATCTTGATCTCTGTCGATTTTTCGTTTGAAGCATCTTTTGACTCCGTAGCAAATTGACTGGCTTGTATTTGTCCTTTTCCATCCACAATGGCATTGTTTCTAACACTGCCAATCCCCATCTGCACTGCATTCTCATACGATGGCGGCGACTCTAACGAATCGGACCTCTTCTCCTTTTCCATGAGTTCGTTCACGTCCGTTATGCTGTCCGGATCCAGACTCTTCAGCTTCGCGATGAGTTTCGAAAGATCCTCGGGCTTGCTTCGTCGTTCATCCGCAGGTTTGACAGCACGCTTTTGTATCTCCCGCAAGTAATTCATGATCTTTTCCCACTTTTTGACGCCTGGGTCATTGTTTTTGGCATTCCTTAATGTCTCAGTATCCCACTGGTCCAATTTCCTGCCAAGAATAATATCATTATTGATGTCTTGTTTTGCATTTTCCCACCGCACAGTGGCACGCTGTAGAGCCGTCTCACGACTCACTGGGTGGCGGTAAAATATGTCGATTCCCGCTTTGACAAGTCTTGTTACTGCTTCATACTCGCAAAAGTCCACAGCGACATGAAGCATCTCTGGTTTTAATTCCTTGGGACTCGGAAGTTGTGCACCGCTCTTTATCAGCAGGGGCCACATTCGATATCGCTCAAATCGCTGAGCAAGCGTGAACACAGTGTCATTCCATTTATCCTGGATCGTCAAATCAGCGCCAGCGTTCACGAGCAGCTCAAGGCTGGGGAACGAATGTTGTAGCACCGCGAGATGGGCACATGTACGGCCATTGCTGTCCTTGCTGTCGATAAAATGTCTACTTCTAGGAAGAAGTATGTCGAGAATCTCCTTGCCGAGGACACCGTCGGATATCTCGAAGGCTTGGTGAAGAATAGTGTAACCAGTATATTGGTCTGTTTCGGGTTCTAAAGGATGATCCGATGACTTGAGGATAATTTTCAAGGCCTCCAAGTCAGCCAGTCGTACACAAGTGGCAACTGAAGATGTCGAGACGTCATATTCGTCTATCACTCTAAGATCTGTATCACTAAGATATGGCCTAAACAAGGATTTCACGTCCGAAGCCCAGAGTTCCGGTGATATCGATCGAGCCCTCTGGCCCGGAGTGAAACCTTTCTTATCTTTGAGTGAAGGCATCGCACCCATTTTTAACAGGAACTCGATAGTTTCTAGGTGTTCATCTGTCAGATTTGCGCAGGCTGCATGTAGAGCAGAGGCGCCACGTCCGTCCACAGCGTTTATGTCGAAAGAAGGTAGGGCAACAAATTTATCATAGATGAGTCTGAGACTAGAATAGGTACCTACGGTCGCCCCAAGATGTAGGAAATTTCGACCGTGCTCATCCGTATACGAATCGTCTATTCCTGCTTGCATGAAAATAGCGAGTAGCTGAGGCTTACTTTGATGAATAGCAACACCGATGCTATAGTTGGAGGCTTGAGGCTTCCGTCTATCGTGAATCAAGATATTTGCAATGCCATCCACAACATCTGGGTAGTTTTCGTAATCTAGTAGCTGATCGGTGGTCCAGTCAAGGGCCCCTCTGTGGGCCAACGAGTCTTTTATAGTTAGGTCTGTATCTTTTCGAGATAATAGTAATTTAACGGCATCTGTATTTATCGACTGAATTGCTCTGATAAGAGCGGTAGTATTCCAATTGTCAGGCTTATTGACATCGGTTCTTCGGTCCTCTAGAAGTTCCTTCATTTGTTTCAAGCGACTGAGCTTTGCAGCCTTGATCAAGGCTGTCTCGGCGATTTTGCCGGAACCTCGTAGGTTCAGGTCTAATTTGTCTCTTTTCAGCAGTACATGAAAGACGCCGTCTTGATCGTTTGCAATTGCTTCAATCAAAGGCGAACTCTCAAGGTTGCTCAGATGATTTGGGTTGGCGCCCGCGTTTAGCAGCATGTCCACGATATCAGCATACCCTTTGCGACTAGCGAAGATCAGCGGCGTCTGATCATAGGTGTCGTCGCCTGGGTCTATATTTGACATGAACGGCAGAAGAGTGCGGCAAAGATTTGTTAAACCGTAAAACGCACACGCATGTAATGTCGAGATACCCCCGGATATATTCCAAATGCTCTCGGGCCGAGATGGAGTGTGCCAACCGATTTGCATCACGCAAGAAAGTCGGTCGACATCATGGAGAAATTCCAGAATGCTTAAATTATTCTTATTGCTGGCTGGAACGGCCTTCGCATGAATTCCCCAGTAACAAGCAGCATAGGATGCAAAAGGATACTCTTTCAACGCATCATCCATTTGTGATATCGACTCAAATGGTTTCGAGAATCGGGCTAGCCTCAGATATGCCAGACATGCTTCGAACATGCGCTGGTTTGCTTTGGGGAAGTATTTTGACTGATTTCGCTCAATGTATGCCGTCAAGTCTCGATGGAAAAAAGTGACGGGGAATAAATCCGGTCTACCTGCATCTTCAATAGCAAGTAGTCCATTCGTACTGCGACGAATGTACTCTTTGTTGCAGCATCTTCCGGCAAAATCTCCAAGCAATCTATCCCCAGGAGCTATTGCAGCGGCATGAGTCAGCTGCGTGAATGAAAGGACTTCGTGTGCAGAAACAACAAGTGCAAGGTGATTGCTTGCGTCATTTGAGCCCTTTTTATTTATGCATAACCTCAGCATATTGTCGTAATGCTCTTCGAGATCGTCAAAAACTCCGTGATCGAGCTGCTTAACCAGGTTTGTGGCTGCATCCAAGGTAGGCTGTACTTTTAATCTTTCCATAAACATTTTGGTATACAAGAAGTTACCAGCAGCCGCGTCGCTAACTTTGACTGGAAGTGAGGCCCAAAAATCTGGTCCAAGCTCTCGTCTGAGAGCCGAAAGCATAGTTTCTTGTCCGGCGAACAAATCCTCATCTTCGTCACCGAGGTCCCCCCCATTGAACTCATCGTCAAGAAATTGCGTGATGTATTGCTTCAACTCCTGAGGAGACATTCGAAATTCTTTGTTGAGCTTCTTTGGCGGTTGCATCTCATGACTAGGATCATGACAACGGCGCCCTTTGTGTTGATAACAATTCTGACATATCTCCAATTTGCCGTCAAAATGTCCTTTACAGATCGTACATGCCCAGTATAGATCCAGTGGACCGTTGCCACAGTAAAAGCAATGTACCTTACCAGAATTCTTGACGGGATTACGTCGATCTGTGCTAAAAATGCAAACTCGGTTTCGTCTTAGGCCTTTTATCACAGCATCAATGGACGATGTGCGTTCTTCCGCCTCGTCAATCGCATCGATGACCAGATACTTTATCGGATATACATCAAGCATATCGTATAAGATACATCTGGCCTTGTCTTCTGTGAGACTGTCTCTGCCACTGAGTCTTTGCATGTCCCAAAGATCATTGACGCTTTGAGGGATCTGCACTGCAGGGTAACGACTGATAATGAGTTGTCTTAATAGACCACGTAACACTGTTTGGACTGATTGACGGGACTGATTCTTATGGTGGAAGAATATGGCGAGGATGGGAATTCCAATTTGTTTGAATTTCTGCCGCAAATCCGCATGAACGGCCTGAGCCAAGACACTCTGAGAAGCAAATAAGCGAAAATAGGAGAAATGTAGAAGATACTGTTCTGACCTTTCCGGATCCTGGTCTTCCATAACAATTCAGCTGCCACAATCCATCTTCATACCATTGGTGGTACGTCTTGTCCGAGCGGATGAAATCGCTATTTGCCAAAGAGAATGCAGATGCTGGGACTGGTGGAGCTTCCAGAGAAAATGGACATATCCAGTCAAGTATCTCAATGATCCGTCTCTCGTCTTTGTCCTTCTTGAGATCAAGTATGTTTGAGTAATTTTCATAGTTTAATTGCGTGTCAGTATCGGAAAGCTTGTTGCGCATGTGCCCAATAAGTTTAATGACCTCGTCTTGGGTATCCTCAAATTCCTTCTTCTTGGCAGACCAAAGAGTTCGCCATTTGGCACGTTCTAACCTTCGTATCGCACGGTCTAACTTTGATCGGCTCTCTTGTTTACTACCAGTGGTGCAGATGCTGCTCAGCTTTTCCTTCACAACTTCCCAGTCGCCACCTGCAGCGGTCAGCATTCTAGCACGAATAAAAAGTTGATCATTCTGCTGAGATGAAGCAAATGGACTAGTAGAGGGTGGACGGTCTTGAAAATGTGCTTGCATCTGTTCAATGCGCACTTGAAGGCTGATCAAATCACTCTCGATTCGCCTGAAGCGCTCCTCGAATGCTTTGCGCTCCTTTGGTTCATTCCAAATATCCATCAATATCGGTATTGTTGTCTCGATGAGGCCAATAAAACCGGCGATGCCGGTTGTAATGCTAAATGGATCCATTGCTCTTGCTGTGACAGTCAAGACCACTACCAAGATACTCGAAAGTCAAACAGCTGACACGCGGCTAGAACAGACTACAACGCGTTGATAGTCATCCCGGACGTTCCATTGTTACCTGCCCGGGGCTGAAACATGGCAGCCAAAAAGTCGCCTCGCTTGCAATTGACACCGACCACGTGAAGCGCAGCTGCGCTTTGACCGTTAAGCGGAGCTGAATCCTCCTAGGCTTCACTCAACATCAGAAACAGTAAAGCGCTATATCTAGCGTGGAAGAGCTCCGAACTATACTTTGATTTTAGGGCTTCAAATTCCGCTGCACCCAGAGGTTTCTTGGTCCTCAAGCCTGCAGCTAATAGTCGAAGTCGCGATGCATCAATTTTGCGACATTTTCACGCGTTCAGGGCAGTCTCCGTCAAATGAAACTCGCATTTTCTAAGATGTAATCCATAGCTGACGAGAAATTTGATTAAGGTGATGACGCCGGACGCTACGGAAGCCAATGGGGGCCAAAGATGACAAAGGTGCACAGGGGCTCCACTAGGCTTGGTGAAGCCTTTGCACGGCCTCCTTCT
The DNA here is from genome assembly GCA_021030915.1 of Astrothelium macrocarpum. Taxonomy (NCBI): domain Eukaryota; kingdom Fungi; phylum Ascomycota; class Dothideomycetes; order Trypetheliales; family Trypetheliaceae; genus Astrothelium; species Astrothelium macrocarpum. The sequence continues at coordinate 64,489 of JAGEMR010000043.1, read as the reverse complement.
ACGACGAATCATGTTCGGCAAAGGTTGTTATGGTTGTGTACTTTTGGGATTATGTTTTCAGCTTGAGTTATTAATCGGCCGTGAAATTAACCTGCGTTATTTGGTGGCGTCTACCATGTGTTGACCGGTCAGCTAATTTTGGGGGCCAGCACTCTCAACCCGACTGGTGATGGGAGTTGTATAAGGCATGGTCTTTCCTATGGGGTTTTCCACACCTTTAGAGTGGACATTCGTTCTTTTATGAGTGGTATTTCTTTCCATTTTGTCGGACAATGCATCCTCGGCTCTTTTCTGCATTGTTGCCCCTCCTTTCCATCTCATCGGTTCTTGCTGCTCCTCAATTCGCTTCTCCTAATGCGCCCGAACCGCCACATGCTTGTGGCGATCTCATTCGGGAAGCTAGCAATGGTGAGTTCTCAAGTTCTTGGAAGCAATGTATTTCATGCAGTCTAACGCCCCAAAGATCTTGTTGTAAATGCCATCGATGTGTATAATTGTTGGACTACGGTGCCTTTCATTCCCGCTATTTCTACTCGATTCATAACGTACTGGAACGACACTCTTCAATTCCAAGCAACACTAGATTATCTCAAGGAACCCCCGGCTGGATACCAGCAACCGGCAGTCGACTTGATTGCTGGCTTGAACGAGATTCAGACCACCATCGATAATGGAGGGTTTGCAAATGAATATCAGTTTGAGGCTGCTCTTCAAAACGTTCTCTATTCTGCCAATGACGACCACGTCAGTTTGGATGCTGGTCTCTTGTCTTCCTTTAGCTTCGGCAGTGAAAACGGTCTGACTTCGGTTTCCATTGATGGATTAGAGCTTCCTAAGGTTTATTTGACCAGTAGGTCATTACGATTTCTAAATGTTGACCGTGAATTTGACCAAGACATCTTCTCATACAGACGATTTGTTACTCAACCAAACGAAAGACCCGAGTGAGACATGGCAGCCCTCTGCTATATCACAAATCAATGGTTCGGATGTCGTCGATTACCTGTCGCGTTTTGCCGCTCTTAATTCCCAGGGCACGCTGGAGCCTAATGCTGACTGGAATCTTCTCTTTGACAACCCTATCCAGGATATTCTCAACACTGCTGGACTCTGGGATGGCGCGGCCACTTTCTATCCTGGTGATAAATTCTCTTATACCTTTGAAAATGGCTCCACTCTTGATGACGAATGGCTTGCTGTGTACTACGATTCCGGCCCTACCGGCCCACTCGAGACTGGCGGTGATTTTTATAATTTCTTTGTTCTCGGGTTCTACCCGGCATCTTATCAGCCTCCACCTCCATCAAATTCCACAACAACGAGCTCTTCTGCTCCGGCGCCCACTTCTTACATTGATCTCACATCTGCCTTTCCGGAAAATCCAGACATCGCACAGGCCGATTTGACTGACACTGGTTTTGTAACCGGATACTTCATTCACGATAAGTCCTTGGCGGTCCTCAGTATCCCAACTTTCAGTGCGGAGGGTGACGCTATCCAGTCTTTCACCAATGCTATCCAGCAGTTCCTCACAAAGAGCAAAGAGGCTGGCTTGCAAAAAGTTGTGGTTGATCTTCAACAGAATGCAGGTGGCGATGAGATGTTGGCCTACAGTGTTTTCAAACAATTCTTCCCGTCTATTGAACCATATGCTGGTAGCATCATGCGTGCGCAACTGTTGGGAGATATCATTGGCTCTACAATTACTCCATTTTGGGACAGTCTCGACACTACCAGCGAAGACTACATTGATGCTTCTTCAGACGAATGGATAGCAACGATCAGACTGAATGCAGAGACTAACAGCAATTTCTCTTCCTGGAATGAGTTTTTCGGCCCAACCTTTGACGGTACCCAAAATTCAACGCTGGTTCAGCGGCTTAATACATCCAATTATGCCTTTGACTTTTCGTCACTTGGTGAAGAGGACCCTCCTGCCGTACTATTGTCTCCATTTGTTGGTGGCTCTCCTTATGACGCACAAGATATTATAATGGTAAGCTACAATGCTCGGATATAGATTCGTAATAATACTGACTATTGTGCACAGCTTTCTGACGCTACTTGTGCATCGGCGTGCTCTTTGTTTATGGAGATGATGCACCATGACGGTGGAGTATTCAATGTAGTGATTGGTGGACGTCCGAGTTATGGGCCGATGCAGACACCCTCTGGTAGTCGGGGGGCCCGATATTATGATGTGTCCGAACTCGACACTGACATAAACAATGCCATCGAAATCATTGGAACTAACTCCACTGGCCTTCCAAATCGGACTATAGATTATTACGTCTATGATGGTGGAATTAGTCTACGTGCCCAGATTCGCAAAAACGAAACAGTCCCACTGGCCATGCAGTATGAAGCGGCAGATTGTAGAATCTTTCTAACTCCAAACACGTTCAACAACTTTACCAACCTCTGGTCATATGCCGCCGACGCCATCTGGACAACACCTTCGCTCTGCGTCCAAGGATCTACAGGTTTCGCCACGCCTGGCAACGCCACCTCTCCCTCCGCCAAAGCCCCTCCTGCTGCCTCGCCACCCGCCTCCATCAACTACACAGGCATCGGTATTCCCTATCTCAACACCTCGGATAAGGACGTTCCTTTCCTCGTCTACGACGGACCAGCGCCGGACATTATCCCGTCCGAGTTTGTCGCCACAGAGCGGGAAGACGAGCAGTACGACCCATATTCCTACTCGAACCCAGAGGAAATCAATCCTTCGGCGGAAAAGACTCCGCCGAAACAGAAAACTCCGCAGAGGACTGTTCAACATGGCAGGGTGAGCCAGAAAAAGTTTTGCTCTTCTGCTGCACCACCATGTAATCTCCGACGCAAGAAGCGATCGCTCCGAAAGGCGTGAATGAAGTTTTCTGCGAGATAGCAGTTGCACATTCTAAGTTTAGTTTAGAATGCAAAACGGATGGAGTTTAGGTCTCATTATTGGCGCTGCGCACTTTCCAGGAACCTATGGTTCGATTCGATCGCTCAGCTTTATGCGGGTGAAGAGTGTCTTTTCTAATTTCGGACGCTTAATATTTCTAATTTTTATTCTGATGTTAATTAGAGGTGAAATATCGAGGAGTGCCTCGTCACACAGACTTACCGTTCCGCTTTATGACGATAAGATACAAAAATATTCGTTATTCATCGGACAGTTTTTCCAAATAGCAGAATTGATCTGATTCCACTGCTGATTACATTTTTGTGTCATATCATTGCTATACTTTGTGCTTTTTTGGCCTATTAATTATGGCTGCAGAAGTTACAGATGTGATTCGTCAGTGGATGAGTTTTTGGCCTTGGTTCTCATAAGGACGATAACCTACTTTTGAGAGAAGAGCTTCCTTGCTCAGTAGAGGCCTTAGTTTATGCAGAAAAGCATGATTCCGATCTTGTTCAAAGAGCTCTCAGCAGTGTCGGAACACGGCGGCTTTACTTCCGGCCCATCTAGTATATGGGATAAAAAAGAAATTCGCACCGCTTGTTCGCTCTTCACCAACTTTCTGCCTCGTCGATTCTTTGACTATACTTTTTCATTTTATCTTGTACACTACCAAGAAGTGCAAACCATTTTAATCGCCAGAGATTAACACGCCTCCCTGGCAAAGTTAGAATGCGCCGGTCCAACAACCAAACAATGCTCCAGGTCCCTTTAGAGACAACAATGCAACTCTCCTCAAAGCGGGTAAATGAATTTGTGCAATACTATCTTACTGCGGGCGAATGACTTTGTGCAACATTACTGCGGGGTGAAAAGCCAAAGTCCTACTGTCCAAGGCACAAAAACGGCAAGTTTTTGTTAACATGACAGCTACTTACTGACGCGTCATTGGGCCATCTTTTAGTTAGAACAGTAAGGTTATGGCTGGGCAGCCGCAGATCCACAATACCGAGGGACAAACGCCAAGAGGTCGATACCAAGCACGGCGATAATATGATGGCACTATTTCGAACGTCTAGAAAAGCGAATTCAAAGTTGGAGGCGAATGCCATTATCTCGAACCCGACAAAAATGTCCCGCGATGATATGAAGCGGTTTGCTTCTCGTCGAGGCTGCCCAAACGTTCACCACACTAAATTACTGCTCCAGTTGCAAGCTTGTAACCCACTTTCAGGATTGCTGGAAGAGCATTTATCGGGTGAGGAGCTTTAAGAGTCTCTCAACGATGAGCTTCCTTTGCACTGGGCAATCTAATCTCATGAGCGAAAATTGGCCCAGAGAGAACAGAAGTTTGAGAATTTGGCTGCTCGCGCTCGGAAAAATCGCCACCTCCCGTTCCTAATCATCATGGAATATATAGCAAATACTGCCTGATAAGAACTCCGTTACAAAAGCATAATCTGAAGGAAAAGTAAAAATTCAAAGACGGTTTCTCCCCGTGTGATTCATTCGCAAACTGCGCCTTCTGAGTGCCACAAGGTCAAATGGGCTGGTCTGCCACCATCCATTCCGCTCATGACTTTTTCTCGAGATGCCTTGACATGAGGACTCTCTACGCCTGTCTCGCTTGCATGTAGTATTCAGTCTTCAAGCCTTTTTTGTCAGCCAGGCAGCAGCGCCGGCCAGCCCTGCCATTGTACCCCCAGCCACCTGAGCTGCGCCGCTGATGGCAGCGACACCATAGCCTCCTGCTCCAGCACTTGTCAGAGTTGCAAAAAAACTTGGCGCGATTACATTGCCGATTGCTGCTTGTGATGCAGCCGCCGTGCTTCCTATCCAAACAAAATGAGTGTCGTTGCTAAGAGGAACGAATTATGAGATACGAACCAGCAGTAATTCCACCTGCTCCAAATCCAATGCAATTGAGAACACCTACGGCCGGCGCAGTAGCGAGTACTGGGGCCGCGACAACGGCCACACCAGTTACGATCGTGCTAGCAATTACTGGGTTATTCTTTGCCCCTGTGAGGGTCGCATCTACCACGATTTGTCTAGCGGAGACAACTCTAGACCACGTGGAAGCCATGGGACGCAAGACTATCAGAGAATTCGAATATGTAATGCTAAATTTGGACAAAGCCAAAATAAAATGCAGACTATTGCGAGGTAGCTGATTTAGACAAAGACTAGTTGGGGCCGCTAAAGAGTGGTAAGAGTAAGGTAGCGAAAGCACGGTGCGCGGGAAGAGGGGGGGTTTTTGGCCAGCCCAATGTACCTTATACTGTAGTGCCGGTATCACAGCACGTCGCCAGCTCGGGTTGCTAGCGCTTATGATGGTGAGAACCGTTCATTGTGTGGGCAATTTTCATCCTTCTGGCGGAACGAGGCTGACCGGTTGCTTTCTGATAGGTCGAATTATGACGATTCTTAACAGACTATACCTAACATGGTCCGCTGTCTACAAATCATTTATATCCAATCAGACCCTACGAGTACGGATACGCCAATCACAAGAGAGTCGCCAGACAAGCTGAGACGCTGTACAACGACTTCCGCACATTACTCATGAAAAGTGCCAGAACATTCATCCTGATCTCGCCCTCTCCCGTCCCACAGTTCCGTGGACTCAAACTTCGTCGCGTGAAAGCGAGCTTTACCTGGTGGCTCTGGGGCGGGCTTAATTCGTGGGAGATCAATAGACCAGCAAGCTCTTTGCATCCGCTGATCCCTTGGAAAGTCAACTGCGTCATATAAGAGATTTTCCAAAGTATCACAAAGCCTTGCTCGACGATTGACAAGAGCGAACGATATGATCAAGTTCGTGACTTCTCGTACTGTAGGAATCACAACAGTTGTAGGTGCCGGCTGAGCATCCGGGATCGCTCGATTCAGTAGGTCAACGGCCCGAATCACGCTCATCATTGAAGGCTCTGCTTGACCCCGTTATGGGGTATGTCCTAATCGACCTTTTAAGGCGACCGCATATAAATGCGAAGATCGAGGGTATCTCCCAAGCGAAGAATATTACGCAACGCGGTGGATGGAATGGATTATTGTGGAGGTCTGAAATATCTGCACGAACTGTTAGATTAACAATATTACTAGGTGGAGACCACGGTGATCGATTGGAAGAGGGTCAAGAGTGCCCATAGATTTCCTCAATGATGTGAAAGGGATAGGGAAGGGAGATATCTTTTACTCTTGCCCACAGGAATTCTCTAAGAAATTATGGTGTTGCGCAGATGAGAAAACTCCATCAAGAAGAGCGACTGGGTGTTCTCTGGCTAACTTGAAGGATTTCAGCATTCTTACTGATACATACCCAGGCATAAAACAGTTTTGCACTGTGGAATTGGCATTGAATCTGCCAATTTGCTTAAAAACAAGAGCTATTGAGATCCTGATACCGCAGCCGCGTACTGAGAAGCAGACTGCACGCTGGGACTCTGTGTCGGAAGTGCCAAGTTTTTTTTTTTTTTTTTTTTTTTTTTTTCGGTTGAGAATGTATAAGAGGAGATAGCCGGAGCGGAGTTAGAGATAAAGCCTTGAATAATTCTTGTATCGTAGCCTATGTTTGGCAAAATTGGTAGAATTGTCGTACCAGCCATCATAGAAAGGTCTGACAGACACATGATCGTCTTGTCCCCTTCTGCGTCGAAGTAGGCGATGGAACAGCTGATGATGGATTCAGGATATCATCGATAAGAGAGGATGGGTAAAAGTTGAGGTGAGATGAGATTCGCGTGCTCTGAATCAGGGACCGCTAGCGTCTTTTGGATCCGCCTTGTGCCGACGAGCAACATTTATCAAAGCTCTTGACCCTACGGAAGTTGATGACATTACTCACAAAACTACGACTACCTTATAGTCATAATTTATACTAAAGGACCACTTTCTTCTAGCTCAGGGGTTGATCGTGACGATTTTGTTGAGCCTTCTGCCTAGAAAAAAGGGGGGACTTCGATCCGACGTCTATCTTACGCGTCTTCTTCCACCAACTTCTCGACGCGCTAACATTCGCCGTCGGATTGGGCGACGGATACAGCTTGGTCTGAATTTCACAAGCCGTTGCGCGGGATTTTGCGTGATACACTATGTGTGAGGAGAACTACACGTGACCGTACGAAGGACTCCGTATAGATGCATTTCGTGTGTGGGCACGACAAGGGCATGTCTGAACACACAGACTATGTACAATACCCCCGGCCAAATGAACGGTTCCGTTATCTGCATGAGGCTAGGACGAAATTTAGCTCAGCAAGACTGGAAAGACATCAGCATGGCCTAAATCTAAGCCCCCTCATTCAGCACCAAGGAAACTATAATTCCCGCGTGAATGTATTGAAGAGCACATGTGTCGAACCCATGGTAACGCACCAGTCTCTACTTCTGGATGGCATGTTTGAGCCATTTAATCTTGGATTGATTCGACCGGGTACCAAGTAGGTGCTTGATCTCTGGCTGTGCGTTGTGAACAACACGCATAGTATCATGAGCAGCACATTTCCCAAATGAACATACTTCCTATCTAACCGATCTTGCCAAGGTGTAACATATGCTTCACAATGGTGTCGGGAGCTGGACAATCAGAGGTGATTGGCAACAACTACTCAACAAAAGGCTGTGTTTGCTGTTGCTGCGGCACAGTGCATACACCCGTGTTTCACCCTCTCCGCAATTGACCTGTCCGCCCGTGTAATAGTATTTAAACCGGCGAGTTCCCAGGATATGACGCGACCCAGATTCTTCTCCGTTATCTATACGATCTATCGATTTTGTGTTGGAAGATATGGCAATGTTGAAAGCCACCTCTTTGGATGAGGCACCGCAAAGCATAGCAGCAGCAAGACAAATCATTGACGACATCCGTTCCCAACGAGGTCACTTTGATGAAGCAGATGAGGCTGAGTTGGAGAAGAATGAGCCCTGGTGGCGAGATAGGGTCAGACGGAACGCACAAAAACAGCAGGATGTCCTTGCTCGATATACCAAAACGTAAGTGTGAAGTCTCGCCGCTAACCTCTCATGCTAAAGTTCGTAGTATCGCGAGCAATCTCTATTCATCGAAGTTTAGATGTGGGTCGCACTGAGACACCAATACTAGGGTTGAACGCGTGAGAACTGATGACTTTAAAAGGCATTCCTGAAATATTACAGAACGCAGATGACGCTAAGTACTCGAAAACGTTGCAACCGACGCTTTCTTTCCGAATCCGTCCGTCGGAGCTAATCATCGACTCGAACGAAGACGGCTTCACACGTGCAAATGTCGAAGCCGTATGCTCAACAGGTGAAAGCTCAAAAGTTGATGACCCAAATACCACTGGAGAGAAAGGCTTAGGATTTAAGTCAATATTTGGGATAGCTCGACAAGTCCATATTCAGTCAGGCTTTTGGTCGTTCCGTTTCGAACACACGCGCAACCAGGATGGAATAGGGATGGTTACGCCTGTTTGGACAGAGCCGGCCACGGAACCTATTCCTGAAAATATTGGTACAAGGTTCAGATTGTTGTACGCTGAAGATTCCAACAAACTCCTTCGCGATTTGGTTGCCGAATTTGAGAGGCTTCCAAGTACTACCATTTTTGCCACCCGTAGCATCCAAAGGTTGGACATTGCATTTGAGGGCGTTTCAGATCGAAACTACACAGTTTCATTCGAGAAGCGAGGCGATTTCGATAAAAGAGAAATTCAACTCTTCACACGGGTCATTGGAAAGTCAGATCAGCACCGGCAAGACGAAATGAAGATAAGAATGTTCAAAACAACAATCTCAGATTTACCATCAGACGACTTACGCTCCAGCAAGTCATCAGATATCGTAATCGGGTTCCAAGTTGATCCTAAAAGTGGAGATCCCTTCATACCTGAACGAGGCCAACAGGTTTTTACGTTTCTCCCGGTCAGACGCCTGCCTCAGTTGCCTGTACGATATTCCCATATATTCTCCGTCTTATGCTAAAAGCTCATATAGTTCCTTATCCAAGCTAATTTTGTGCTTGCGGCTAATCGGGAGGAGATACCAAACACCGAGTGGAATGCAGCATTGCGTGATGGAGTAGCTGAAGCATTCGTTGACGCCGTTTCCGAGGTTTCTGAAAACCTCGATGATCCAATGACTTTTGCGTGGATGCGGTACCTCCCCAGCAACCCGATTGATGGATTTTGGGAAGACCTCTCGGCTCTGATTGCACAACATCTACAAGATACGAGCGTAGCTATTTCAGGGAAAGGGAAAAGAAAACAATTACGCGACATTCGAGTGGTTCCTCCGATATTTACGTACGAGGAGGAACCACTCTTTTCAGACACTGATGAAGATAGGTACCTGGCTCCTAAGTATGAAGAGTCGGATATTGAAATTCTTACCAAGCTCGGTGTCCAGCATCTCACGAACACTGAAATGGTAGTCCGAATTGAACAAGATATCGACCACAATCCCAAGTCTCATTTTGGGCGAGAATTTGAAGATCAAAGTTGGCACTCTGCTTTTGCAGTACTGGCCGAGCATTTGAGACATGACGCAGCTATCTGGAAGAGAGTCAGGGAACTCTCTATCATCCCTCTTAACGATGGCAATTGGGTTTCTCCAAAGTCTTTGAATGAAGAGCCCGTGTATCTTCCCACTCACATTGATGAGGGCCTTGTACAAATCCAAATTCCGAACAACCTGGATTTCCGAAAGCTTCATCCTATGTCGTGTGTAGAAAGTGAAGCACTAAGCTTTCATGCAAATCTCGGCATTGGTTCTTGTGACGACGAAATTGTCGTCCGTCGGATTCTACAATACCACAAGCAAGGAAAGCTTAAGGGTCTTCTCATAGATTACATCGCTCATCTAGAGATTCTCTTCTGGCACTGTGACTCTTTGTCGTCATTTTCCGATTTCTCGTGGACCAATCCGATCGTGTACGCAGTCGATCGCGCAAACTATTGTAATTTGACCAGACGCCTCTTTTTCCAATCTCAAGAACAGTATCATGCTAATAAGCTCCTGGAGCATACTCCTGTCGAAGAGCTTTCTAAGCTCGGATTCGGCTTTCTTCAGGATAGATACATGGAGTCGAGCGTACAGCACTCAATCAGAGGCAAAATAACGTGGAGTCATTTCCTAAATCGTCTCGGCATTCGCTATTACCCGACTCTGAGGAATACAACGGATGCTACTACTTTGAACCCTGTCCTTGGTTTAGTCTCTAGGGATAATCCAAGCCAATTCGTCGGCAATCTCCAGATACACTGGATTGAATCTTACGCTCGGGAGGCGAGAGAGCTCAAAGATTCACTCAAGGAAACGTTAGTACTGTGTCGGAACGGTGGGCTGGTTCAACTTAAGAACACACTCCTTCCTACTCCCGATTGTCTTCGCAAGAGCAAAGAACTCTGCGTTCAATCTGCCATGTCGTTCATAAAGCTGTCCGATGACGCTTTAGAAAATGAGGAAGAATCATGGAAGTTTCTCCGAGAATTTGATGTCATATGCGAGATTGACCTCAACTTCTACTTCGCGGCCTTGAACGTTTTGGGCCGGACGTTGGACCAGATCGATAACACTCAAGGATCAGCTGAAGGTCTACGAGAAGAATTTAAGATGGCCTACATAAGTATTTATCAGGGTATTGCAAAGGTCTCTAAGCTCGAAGACGAAGAAAACTTGAGAGTTTGTTCACACTCCCAATGAATTGACTGTGCTAACCTAGCGACAGAGCAAGTTCATGGCCTCACCATATATTTTCGTCCCCGACTCGCGACCGAACTTATGTACTCCAAAGGAATGTGTCTGGGATGGGCCGTCGGTTTTACGTCAAGTACACGTTCTTCACAACATATATCCCAACAACTTAGACCTCAAGAGACTGTTCGTCGGTATCTTAAATATCAGTGATGCTACATTCCAAAATGTCATCAATGATCTTAATACATTTCAAAAGGCAACCTTAAATTTCATGCCAGAACATGAAGTCGGCGTCGTAGATAAATACTACGAGATTCTGTCAGCAATGATCAACTCACAAGAATCCATTCAGTATACTCGGTAAGCGCATGTTCCTCAATCGCCGTAGTATGCTGCTAATTAAGAGTAGAAACCACTTTGACTCTAGCGAGCTGATCTATGCAAATGGCCGTTGGCGGAGTCCGCGAGATTATATATGGAACTCTACAGTCCAGCTCTCGGGACGTGTTCCCCTTGAAGAGTCGTACCCCATGCTGCGAGATTTCTTCGTCAAAAAAATTGGGGTCGAAGTGATAAGTGCGAACCTTCTTACGTCTGAGCTGATCGAAGCCTCAAAATTGCGTTTTAAAGATAACGAGAAAATTAAAGGCTTGATTGTCGCTGTTGGGAAAGCTCTCTCAACTAATCCAGATGACAAAATAAGCAGAGAGAATCTTCAAAGTTTGAGAAAGACAGCATTCCTTCCTATCCAAACTCCTGGAAAGCTATCGTTTTACTCCGTCCACAACGATTTCTTGGTCCAAGATCATGAGCGATATAGCAAGGCTTTCTTTAACAAAATCAACTTAGTCTCCTTCGCTTCTGAAGAGCTGACAACGCTGCACGCTTTTTTTACTCTCCTCGGTCTTGAGAGCCGATATCTATCGAAGAATGTTGAGATGCGAACCATGGCCAATGGCTCAATGAAGAACAACGACCTTACAAATCACTTGAGACAGCGAGCTTACGCGCTATCGTGTTGTGCCAACTTCTATCGCAGCTCTAGATACTACAACCGAAGCGTTGAGGTTCACCATCTTCTCTGCAATGCAGAAGTCTTCGTGTGTGATGACATCTGGACGGATCTAGTCGTAAAGGAGCAAGACATTGACGTCGAGGTGAGGAGCGATCGTGCTCTTGTCAAGATTGAGCAACGGGACCAATCATTGACAGTCATTGTACCTGGTGACGCAGGCGGCCTGTACTCATGCTATCGCACCGAGTTGCCTTCACAGCTTGCACGCATCCTTGGTATTGAAACGGACAGGGCTGAAAAACCAGTGTATCGTATTCTCAATGATGAAGAGATGGAGCTCGACGATATCATGAAGGACGAGGACATTCCTGGCTACGACTGGTTTCAGAAACCGCCGCCCTCAACAGCTTTGCGCACGTCAGGAGACGAACTGGAGGATAATGAAGCCGATATCATCGTCACCGCCCGATCCGAGACATCTTCTCGACAAGACCTGCCGATCTCGACCAGTCGGGTAATCCCGGATTTACAACCACGCGTCAGTATGAGCAGCACACTACAAGGCGTCCTTGAAGACCGCGCCTACCAGCGCCTTTTGCAATCCGTAGTAAGACAAGCTCGTCGAGTTCCCCAGTCGGCAGCTAGCACTGAGCTCTCCCTACATGAAATTGGCGAAGCTCTTGACGATCTTGGCCCGTTTTCAACCCTGCGGCAGAATCTGTTTGGCAGCTTCGGTAATCTGGCGTCCTTCGAAGAAAGCGCCAAAATCGGTGCGGCAGGCGAATTATTTGTGTTTGAACGTCTACGGGCTTTGGGATTCCCTGGCTTTAATTTTGATAACTGGCAGAGTCGAATCCGCGGATACGTGAATGTACATCCTGAGCATGCCACGTTGACAAACTGGTCAGCCCCGGAGATCGCGGACTTTATGTACAAGGACAGTAGTGGACAATTCGAAAATTGGCTACGACGCTCTTGCGGGCGTTATTTCCCAGCGCTCTCACACCGTGGCGAGATTCAATACCTGATTGAAGTGAAAACAACAACGGGACTGTGCAGTACACCCTTTTTCATGAGCAAGAATCAGTATCAGCTGATGAAAGACCAGAGGCTGGACAACAATGTAGAATCAGCAAGAGAAAGTGTGTACGTGATTGCAAGAGTGTACAATTTGCTGAGCAGCAACATCCTTATGAAGTTGTACGTAGATCCTTGGCAGTTGAGAGACACAGTGCTGGATTTTGTTGCCGATCCGTGGAAGGTAATACCAGTTGAGCTTGAGCAAGCTTGACTAGGACCTCGAATCACCTTATAGACTTTAAGCCCATCCTCAGTTTAACAAGTCGATGCTCCCTGGGCTGTATATTGGGCCTTACTTTCTTCTTTTCCTAAAATGTGTCTTTCTTTCTTTTAAAATTTCGGGAATGCAATAGCAACTATACCTAAAGTCTCGAGAATTGACCACATACTTATTTCCTAACAAAGAAGTATATGCGGGAAATCGGAACTTGTCTTTCACATGCAGCTTGAAATTGTCGTAAATCGACCAGATAGCCCAGACTCCTTTCGGCTAATCACCTGTATATCATACCTTCAATAGGATGTCCAGGATCTCGTCTCGAAAAATCGCAATGACCTGTTATAGGCGGATTGTCTGGATCATGTTCGCCTATACGTTCCAACTCATCTGGTGAAGATAAAGACATGGGAGGTATGGATGAGGAATCCCAAGATCTCGGAGAACGTGCGATAGAAGCGGTCAGGGGCAAAGGGATAGGAGCAGTGACGGGGACTCGTTCATCATAAACCACTCTCCACTTCAGTTTAGACAGCTCGGGAGGTCCATCTGCGCATTCTGTCTGATCTATGTGGCATGCTGCGGCAATCACTGCAGAGCATGTACCGCCTAATGGCATTCCCGGCTGAAAACGAAAGCGTCAATCAACGATAAGCGCAGCTACGATCATGCCCGGGTCGATTAGTATATTGTACAATACGCCGCTGGGCGACCTACCACACGTGTAACGAGTAGACGCAAACATACAGCGCAAACTGTCGTCAGCGAGTCTCCGTAGCTGTTGATCAAAAGAAGGCCCTTTGCATCGTACCGCGTAACAGCGACTAAGAATAAACTCTGCGAAACTAGCCAGTGCATGGCTCCAGAGACGACAAGAAGCGGTACTGCATAGCGATAAGGAGGTTGCAGAAAGTACGTGCTACGCTGAGAGCCCTGAGCGGTGTGCGAAACGCGCAGACCATTTTGCTTTCAAGCCATTTGACTCCGTTCGTAGGCTGCCAGCATGGTTGTGAAGATCCTGTTGTAGGCAAAGTAAGCACAGAACAGGATGATCTGAGGTAAATCAGCTATGTGCTGGCAGAGTCTGTAATCTTGCGGGCACTAAATGCAATTTTGATATGCGCAAGATTTTGGCCTAGGCCCCCTTTTCAATCCACGTAGACTAAGCCTATCTGGGCGGCTAAATGTGGTGGCGGCACCGACAGGTCGGTGCTGAAAAAGAAATATTGAAATTAACATTTCATAAAATTTTGGAGCAGGTCTTTGAGGGTCAGAGCATGATTGCAGAATTAAAAAAGCCACCAAAGTCTTTCCTTTTAGATACACGACAGGGATAACTGACACTGAAGTGTACCCTAGAATAATTTCCAACTAAAATTCCTGGACCGTGCTCAACAAGAGGTTCGATTGAGGTGGGGTATGGTTCGGCTGGCCCGGGGCTTGGACGGATTCCTCGGCATCGTTCGACATGCAAGCCACCCAAGATTTTGGTTTCTTCATCTTCTGGATTGCTCAGACATCAGGACTTTTGCCGGCACAGCCCAGAATTCTTTGTCGAACCTTTCACCTTTCGAAGTGCCGCTTTTGATGAGCGCGGGGGCAACGACAATCTCCACGTGATGATTGCGAAGGCGACTGGGGTCAACGTCTTCATCTTCACCTCTTTCATCCCTCATTTCCGTTGGTTCAAACTTTAAGCGATTGTAGTGGGCAAAGTCACCCTGGGATCCGGGCATTTGTTGGCTCAGTGGCCAACGAACATACCAGCACGCTCTCTGTGTGCGCAATGTTCTCGAAAAATGAATAGCATCATCGAATATACTGTCGAGTGACACGCAAACCTCTTGTCGACGATCAGGAGAGGTCCATGGTCCTACAAGAGCCATGACTTCCTCAACGGCATCCTTGATTGTGGCTCTAACAGCATCTTCACTATTCGGACAACTTCGAGCTAGAAGATCAGCTGTCAACGCGCGCCAGTCATTAAAAGCTCTATCAGGAATTGCCTTTCTGTCTAGACACCGCAGTTAGTCAGAGCCGGCGAGATAAATGCAGGCCTATTCTCACCAGCGTTGAACAATTTCATTTCGAGACCACTAAACGATACTGAAGCCTTCTCGTTCAACCAATGATCGGCATTCTCGGATCCAGGATGATATCCAAGTGCTGGAAGAGTACGGATCAATCGGTTACACATTATATTGGCAGCCCAGCCTCGGATAAAAAGTTTCCTCTTCTTCTTATCCCTAAAGAGGCTCGGAATTGTATCCATTGGTTGATTCGGGATCACTCGTTGAATGTCTGGTTCCAACTCCTCATCAAGTTTTGCTACTCCTTTCTCGTCAAAATCAACCGCCCACGTTCGGATTCTACTAAAGATGGATTCGAATTCGCTTTGGAGCTCGGCATCCGAAGCTTGCATCCCCAGTGAAAAGTCTTTGTTGTCTAGTTCCACTTGCATCTGGCTTACAGTGCATTTTCCTTGCTCGAGTTCATCCTCCTTCTTTCCAAGCTCGCTTTGCAAGACTTTGATCGCGTCTTCGTGGATGCGTAACTGATCTTCCAGAGCTAGACATCTCTCTTTCCAGCTTTCCGGCTGAGCTTTCTGTCCACCGCGGTAATTTCCGTTTCGCTCAGCCTCTTTGCGACGGCTATATGACGTGCCGTTGTCCTGGTATAATCCGCTTTCTGCGCTATTTATTTTCGACCAGAAGTTTGATAGGGCGCTCTGGACTTGATCAGCTAAATAAATTTCATCAGTAATAGAATTATGACTTACAGGGGCTTTCCCCGCTGAGTCTTTGCTGGTTTCTTCGGAAGGCTTGTTGCTAGAGCTACCCCAACGAGAATCTACAAGCACTTCTTAGCAACGCTGACCTAGCAGTAAATAAGTTGAAGAGCAAGTCAATTCACATCCATAATTATCTGGCCGAGGCTTTGTTACTTTGGCATGGTAACCTTGCTTGGGCTCTTCTTTGGTCTCTCGTAGACTTTTCATCTTTTGAGCTGCAGGCTCAACAGAGGATGTTGCTGAAATGGGTCGAATAGGAGCACCGGCTACTTTGGTGGCACCAACGGGGTCTTCTGTTCTGTCTTCATAGCGTGCATTAGGCTGGAATGTCTCTGAAAGTCTAGATCCGGAGACATCTTTGGAACCGGATGCAGTGGAGCGGAGATTTTCTGGTTTTTCCTTCTTCCCAGTCCTCAAAGATTGTGGCAAGCCAAGTGGTGACGACATTTCGTCTGGATTATTAGGCCGAAATATGTTTCTGGGTATTTGCTGAAAGTCAAAGAGATGTTGATTTGGTTGCAGGGTAAGAAACTTTACTAATTCCCGTCACGGTTTGGTTGGTAAAGCGGCAAGAGACCAATCTGCGGGCTGTCACATCTTCTGCAAACTAGAACCGAATCGTCTGACAAGCGGCCCGTCGAGACTCTCGTTGCGAGGCTGAGCTGCAGGTATACCGCTTGGACCTCTACCTTATCAGCCTGGAGCTGGTACATACTCAGGTTGAGGCTCTGTTCACGCATAGAAGGCGTTTTGTTGGTGGTCACAACATCATTTTTCAGCCTTTCGGATCAATGGTCTGAAAATGTGAAAGTGTGCTATTTTAGCTGCAGCTTGTTCAATCTACTGGATCGTGAAAATGCCTCGACTCGAGCTTAAATGCATAGCGGTGTTCTGAATCAAGATAATCTAACGTGAAATAATAGGGAGGGAAATTTCTGTGGGAGGTGATTCTGTCACGGTTCATGAATGGTTAAATTGCTGGGATTTACCTCGGTTTGCAAGCAGTATCCTACCAATAACCATGGTGCATTTTCCTAAAGACTATCGCGATCATTGCAAGAATGTTTTTTCTGCTTCCTGACTATGGGAATAGGTCGCTGAAGAATGAGGGATCCAGTCCTAAATCAGAGAGCCAGGAAGTCAGCATCGAAGTCACGCCCGGCGGAATACCCACGAAATGACAAAGAATGCTAATCGTCATTGGTAGATATGGAACCACGTAACTCAGTTTCGACTTCTTCTTTTTCTTGATCTCCTCTCGGACCTCGTTTCCTACGGGCCTGTACAAACTCATCTGTTGATCCTGGGCAGCCCTCAGACGTGCCGATTCCCTTTCCAGATCTCGCTGATACTGCCGTCGCATTGCTCGATCGTTCTCAATCAAATCCTCCTTGAGGCGCTCAAGGGATGCCAACTCTTTCTCGTATTCACGCTTAAGCTGCTCAAGACCGTTGTGAACAAAGGCACCTGCGACCGTTTGATCAAGCGTTTTGTTTTGGTCAACCAGCTCTTTCTGGAGTTCCAGCGTTACAGTCTCCTTGCTCAATAACTGACTAATAAGACTTATAGCCGAGTCTCTTGTGCCATGGAATCGGCTGGCATTCGAGCCACGATTAAGCATATAAGGCCAGAATTCCTCACGAAGCTGCTTTTCGCGTTGCGCACCGACTACCTCATCAACATCTTGCCAACGGGAAGTTGCGAGCAGCACGTTCTTCATCGCTTCGTCCCCGCATACCTTCTTGCAAATCTCGAAGGTCTTTACCGCCGAATGGCCGTAGCGTATATCAGATATTCTGTGAACGTAGACGATTCCTTTCAGTTGCACTCCTAGCTCATACTGACAAGCCAGGATGCGCGCGATTTCATCCAATATTTCGGGATCCGAGCGCCTTGTGTCGTCAAAACCAGGGGTATCCACGATCAGAACCTTGCTGTGCCCAATCTCCACAGGTACGAGAGCACATTTCTGCGTACCTACGACCGGATACTTAGTTAGAAGATTCAGCAATAATTAGTGACAACTCACAAGGATTCAGGTCGGCGCCTTCTTGAACTACAGTCTTGCCTGCAAGCTGGTTGATGAAGTAGCTCTTGCCAGCTCCAGTGACCCCCATCATCACGACCATGCTAAGCTGCTGGTGATCTCCATGAGCGGTCTCTTCGGCCATGGCCCTCCGAAATCAGACTTTGGTTGCGCGAAGTAAAGGGATTAAGCAAGGCTGGAATTTGTATGAATGAGGCTCAAACATCGTGGTCCTCAATCTAACCCTGTCTCAGCTACGATCCTTCTGATAGACTTAGGTAGGTCTCGAAGCGCCTAACTATGCAGTGCGCTACCGGGATAAGCATTTCAAATAGCTTAAGAAGGCTAGGATCTACGGTCTCCTTGCAGTGCGCCAATGCTAAGGGCTCGTATATTAAAAGTAGGCAAACTGATAGCTAAATCCGGCACCAGGTGTGCCTTCTCAATCAGCAAGCGCCCACGCTATTTGCCTTGTTTCTGATATCAGGTAAGCGTCTGTCTCCTCTATTCATAATCCAGCTTTGCACGAGCACAAATCCTTGACATCTCGAAACGCACGCGGAGCGCCTACTCGATTCAATCTCCGTAAGCTTTTGACGTTTCAAGTGCTTGTATAGCTTGTACATTTATCTCCTTGATTGGATTACTCATAGCATGGTCTGAGATGCCCCTGCTACGCTAGCGGAGGAAGGTTGGCGAGGTGGCTTACTAGTGTCTATATTTCCCGCATCTGTTCCAAGTAACCACTAGTGGAGGCGTTTCACGCTGCTTTAACGCTTCCCCATTAAGCGAATTTTCATGGCTTGTTCCTACCTCTGTTATTCTCTCTTTTGACCCGGGGTGCGTAGCTGAATGGAGCCCGTGTGAGCGCTCCTTGACACCGCCGAGCTGTATGAGGCTCTGTCAGAGCTGCAGCCCAAAATAAGGCGGAAAGTTTAGCGTCAATCGCAACACCTAGAATCCTCAGTCTCGTTCCTTAAAATTCATCCTCAAGCAATTAAGCAAATGGCCACTGAAATAGTGGTCGGAATAGATTTCGGAACGACGTGAGCAATATCATCAAGCTTGCCAAAGTCAATAACTCATACAAACTCTCAAGGCATTCTGGAGCTTCTTGGGCAGTGAATCGGGGTAACAAAGAGATTCGCTTGGTGGACGACTGGCCGAACCCACAAGCCGCGAACGCTACGCACGAAAAGGTCCCGACAGCTATCTCGTTTGAAAATGGCTCACCGCGAAATTGGGGATACAATGTCAAGTCGGACGAGCAGAGCTTTCGCTGGTTCAAAGTGCTACTCGATCCATCCAAACTTAAAAAGCAAGCGGCGGAGCCGGTCATCGCATCTATGAAGTTGATGAACAGTCTTCAAAAATCCGTCGACGATGTTGTTACGGACTACATGCGCTTTTTATGGACCTATACGAAAGCCGATATCACGAGTCTAAAGGGTGAAAACTGGCAGTCCACTTATATCGTCAGAGTCGTCATCACAGTCCCTGCAATTTGGTCCGATTCTGCTAAGTCAAGAACAAAGCAAGCAGCCATCGCCGCTGGCATGGGTACAAATATCTCCCTGGTCTCCGAGCCAGAGGCCGCGGCGCATGCTGTATTGAAGGAGAAAAGTGACTCAGATCCCCTCTTGAAGGTACCCGACTGATGCATCGAGGATTGTTTCTTTTGCTGACAGCAGAAAAGCCAGGGGATACGTTCGTCATTTGCGACGCAGGTGGAGGCACGGTGGTAAGTAAGAAATCCTTCTCTTCGCGTTCGACTATTGACCAAGTACTCAGGACCTGATCAGCTATAGAGTGATCAGCACTGACCCCCTCCGTATGGAGGAATGTGTGATTGGTGACGGTGAGTTTCTATTGGGTCGACACCGAATTGCATTTTACAAAAACACTCATGACACCGCCAGGGGGTCTTTGTGGCTCTGTATTCGTGGATACGGCGTTCGAAAGACATATCAAAACCATTGTTGGTGAAAAAGAATATGAGATGCTCAAGAAGAAAGCCAAAAGCAACATGTTCAACGAATTTGAACATCAGGTCAAGCGTCAGTACACTGGCGAAAACAAAGACTTTAGTGTACAATTATACGGTGTCGAGGACAACCGTGAGCTAGGCATTGTTGATGACGCGGTCATTCTGAAAGGGTTTGCAATAGCGTACGAGAGCGAAATCGTGGACTAACATTATCTAGATCTCTTGTCAAAACGCTGTTTGATCACGTTGCAAATCAGATTGTGCATCTCGTTGACAAGCAAGTTGATGAGGCACAAGAGAAACAGAGCACAGTAAAGGTAAGAACGCGAGATGTTTGGTAAGCAAATTCTGACTCTGTCAAAGGCCATCCTGCTGGTCGGGGGCTTTGGGGCCAGTAAATACCTTCATAAGCGCCTAAAAGACGCCCATAAGGGCGATGGAATCGAGGTGCTCCAAGTACATCGGGCGTGAGTTCTCTGCCTCATTGCCTCCGAATCTTTGCTAAAGCCAGGTCAGATGGTCGTCGATTTGCAGAGGCGCAACCATGTGGGGCCTTGAAAATGCACAAGATGAAGCTTCAACTGAGCCTCCCGAGACGCAAAAGACTGTTGTTTCAAGACTGGCCCGATACAATTACGGAGTCTGCAGAGCGGTCCCATTTGATCCACATATGCATCTGGCAAGAGACCGTAAATTGTTTCCCAATGGCGAATATTTTGCCATGAACCAGATGGATTGGATTATACAAAAGGTCTGCAGTACCATAATTATTGTTAACTTTCACTGAACAAAGATACAGGGTGACAGAATGAAAGATGGGGAAAAACACGATTACTCGTTGATAACTATGGTACAGGATGTGCGGATTTGGACACGGGGCTCGCGTAACTTTTCTCAAGACCTATGGTATTGTGCAGATGATGAAGCGCCATCAAGGAAGGAAGTTGGTAAGATTTTTGCTCGGGCTCAAAGAGTTGTATGAATGCTGATATATCCTGAACAGGCGTGAAGAAACTTTGTCATGTCGAATACGGCGTTGACTGTTCTAAGCTTTGGAAATTGGATGGTTATCGAGACAAGTCTGGGAAATCCAGTAGCAAATGGAGAGACGCCACTTTCCAAATGCAGATCCAATTGAAGAGCGCATCGCTTGGGTTCTTGGTCCGTTACCGAGACGAACAAGTTGCATATACTACGGCTAAATACAAAGAAGAGTCGGAGACGACGTGACACGGTCCGGAGGTCTGAACCGAGTGGAAGGCTAATTGATGGTGCTAATTTATGGCTGTTGAATCTGGTACTGTTCTTGAAGGTGTCCTGGTGTAAATACGAGCTGTTGTTCTCATTCAAGTCGTCTCCCAATCGAGTATGCTAAATGAACTATCGCTGTTAACTTCAGATTCCTGTTCCTGTCGTTGTCGGCCTCCGCTTCTCTCCTTTCTCCCCACCGCACCCCACTCTATACTGTACCATTGACCTCTATCACAAGGCCTCTTAGTGAGTATGGTTCTGACGCATTCTTCTGGGCACCGGACGATACTATGAGAGGTATTTTGAAAGGTTAGCCAGAAAGAGATTCTGTCTGTCGATCAAATAGCTGCGAAATATTCAGGTCTATTGACCATAAATTGCTTGGTATAGATAGCGTAAGAGAAGCAGTCCGCGAGAACAATATCAAAAGAGAAAACGGATTCAAAAACAACAATTGCATCGGAAGGTTGATCAACATAATTTCTTAATAGCCTCCAGCAAGATCCGACGGCACGCGAGAAATTTCCATGTTTTCAATGAGCCAATTGGGCTACGTGTCGCCCTTGTAATGAGAATTTGGGCGGGGTATATGAATAGCACACCAAGTCAAGGAAGCAGCGTAAAGCTTTGAGGTGGAGTTGGGCGTAGACTTTTCTTCCTTACCTGCATTAGGTACCCTGCTAAGATCTCGTGGCCGGACGGCCGGGATAAGGGGTTACGGGACGACGAAGACTCGTCATAGTGATCTGATGGTCGCCTTTGCAATTCAGTAAAATTAGATTTGGGGAGCTGCTGGCTCAGGATGATCAACAAGTCGTGTTTCATCGCGGTGAATTTTAGAATGCGTTCCCTTTTTACCGCCTTGGATTCTTTTAGGATTAGCGGCTGCCCCTTTTCCGAATTCGCTCCGGAATATCAGGAGAGCACATCACTAGATTTCAAGAGTCTTGACACAAAATTCGTCGATGCAAACGTGTAGCTGGAAAACGTTCACAAGGGCTGTAGGAAGCCGCGTTCATTTGGGACAAGTTCCTACATATGCTTCCCGTCCTCGAAGAGCCTGAACACCTGCTGTATAGGACTAATCCCGAGTTTATACGTGTTGTTTACAAGCGCACTATGAAGGAGATGAATGGTACGATGCATTCCGGAACTCTACAAAATTTCAGCTCAAGAATTACACAAGGCATCGTACAGAGCTGCTTCTCGAAAAAGGCAGCGTGTTGGGAAATCAGTCGTCCGTTTCGGCCCAACCTCGCCGCCTCGGTCGGCCATAACGCCGCTTGTGACCACTCGGACCACCATAATCGCACCCAAGTGTACAGCGCTCAGATTTAGCGCGCACGAAGATGGTTTTGGTGAATCCTGTTCAACTCCTATCAGTGTAGGGAGTGCGAGTGTGGCCCAACTTCTGGAATCAGAGGGCCCCAAGCCCTCTATGCATGTGTGGCTCCAAATGCACGTCACGACACGGTGTGTGACAGCAGCATCCAGGCTCCAAAGTAGCCAAAAACTGGCTGATTGGTGGCCCCAGAAGGTCTGGAAATTTTCAAAGTATACTCCGCATACCGGAAGGACAGAAACTGGTACCAATGTTAGTCGAGGGCCTCAAGCTGGATAAGACGAATCTGTAGGCGCCAGTCTCAGCTGGTTCTTGTAAATGGCATGATTGGCTAATATCAACTAACACGGGATGCTCGTCCTCGATACATGGGGCCTCCAATCAGATCCGTTCACGTGCGGAGTACTTCGCCTGCGAAATTTTAGTACTTAAACCTCATGAACTTCTCTGACCGTCAAGTCAGTTACAAAGTAGCTGGGCTCTTTGCCAACCTGCGGGCTCGGCCCGCAGGTATCTTCGGAGCGGCTTGAGAACTGAATTCAAATCCAAAGCTGGTAAGATAAATCGTCCAATACAGTCTTAATCCTAAGCACAGTGATCGCTTTTTACTGATCAAGCTCTAGCTTACAACCATTTAAACTTCATAATCATCACAAAAGGAGTAGCGTCGCGCGGGTCTGAGTTCCCGCGCCACTACCATATCCAGTAACCACCATGGCCGTCACGTAAAACGCAACTTACCAGACGAGCCCTCGGAGGATGATTTTTCGGAATTCTTTGACTATACTTATTACGAGTCTGTGCATCAGCCAGGCCAGGTGCGGACACAATCCGGTAGTGGCCCCGGATCCTGTGCGGTCAGTCTCTCTGAGAATGACCTGCTATTGGAACTAGGACATGAGGATAGAGTTACCTCTGGATCTGATGATCACAATGGCGCCAGCACTTATTCTTCAACATCATTTTTCAACGTACCGGATACAAACCAGGACCTCTCACCACCTTTTGGCTCTTCGTTAATGCCTGCTGCCATCGAGCCCGCCGCTACTCTGATTAATCCGCCTTGTTCCGGCGATATATCATTTAGAAGCACCAGTCCAACAATCAATTGCTCAAGTGGATTATCTGGAGGATCTCGGGGCTGTCCCAGTCCCAGCATGGATTGGAACAACTCTATGTCCAAGCGTCCAGCACTATCAGCAACTAGCAACTCGGCTCGCCCTATTCCCGTCCCCCGCAGCACGAACCGGTATACTTGTCCGCATTCCCCAAAAACCTTCCACGAGAACTCTTTGCTGAGGTACTATTTCACGAGATACATATTCAGAGCTGAAGAACAAAACTAATGTTCACATCGATTAGGCGACATATTCGACAACATCCGTCTCTGCCATGCAACACAAATGGATGTGAATATGTGTCAAAGACACAGCGGGATCTCAAACGTCATCGCGAGAGCCGCCACCGGACGGAATATCCCCCAGCGGAGTTGTTCTCGTGCCCTTGCGGAAAGTATTCTTCGGAGCGGAAAGATCATGTTGCACGGCACAAGAAGAAATGTCGAATGGTTTTGCCTGTTGGATCTGGTTTGTCCCCTGAGTTGATTGAAAAATGATGAATGAGCATATCTCCGTGTGCTGTCTCGCGATTCGTATGCTCGATTTTTCTGGAATTTCTTCTCCGATGCTCCTGTACTATCTGGACTCCGATTCAAGGTACCGGGTATAGTGCCAATATTGAGTTTGAAAAAGCCTTGTGGACCAGATAGAACACTTATGAATCACCCACCTGGACTCCGATTCTGGTATATCGACTTATGTTTACTCGATCCCAAATCTCCGCCAGTGTACAATCGGCTCGCCAGGATCAGTTTTGTCGCCTGGATTGTTCCAGACGTTGATTGGCCTTTGCTCCTTTGAGCCCAACGAGGGCACATATTCTTTACCAACCTCTAAAATGCTCATAATCTCTTCCCGTTTCGGGGAATACAATGCAACCGCTCACTCCTCACCTTTGAACGGGTCAAGGTCTGAGCTTTTTATAATTACAACTCGCAAACTACTTGGCTGGCTGGCGCGTTACCCGCGGAGACCAATCTAAACTGGTCTATATTAGTGGCCGCAGTCATTAAAGCTTAATCATCAGAGCCGAATGGTAGAAGACGGCTACTGGCTCCATTTGAGAGAATGCGGGTTCGAATCCTACAGACCACACGCAAATTCTTCTCCCAAGGCTTGGCATCCTTGCCTCATTCCTCGAGCTGCTGACGGCCCCATGGCTGGGCCGTAGTCAACAAAATGGATTCTAAATATGGTTGGCTTAGACGTTGTGCGTATTTGATGATTACAATGAAACTGTTTGACAAGGTTTTCCTTCTACCCCGGAGGGTTTAGTCCAGGCACTAGTTTAGGAGGAGATCGACGGGCGCGTTGTGCATTTCATATATTAACTACAAAATAACTAGTGTACAAGATGTGTCTATTATGATATTTTATCCAATCTTTTTTATTGTCTAGTTTAAGCTAGTTCTGAATTAAAATCTGTTGTCATGAAAAAAGTTTTTAAGATATATTCATAAAATGCTGATATTAAATCAATAATTATATTTATTATTTATAATTTTGTTTTATAATAAAATAATTTATAATTTTTAGATATAAAAAAAATTAAATTGTCAAATCTAAAAAGAAAAGATGAGAGGTGAGGATGGCGGGATTCGAATCCACGATCATTGGCTTCAATAGCGAGTATGGCCGCCAGTGACGTTCTTCTACTATTGCGCCACCACCCCCGAGGCACTAGTTTAGGTTGGCGCGGTTCAAGAGAACAGATCGCACTACATAGGGGAAGTTGGCACATAGATTATACTGGAAATCAATGATTAAAATATTTGGAAAGTGTTATGGCAAACATTCGTTGTGATCAATTCAATCCATTGTAGTGAGCCACAGAAGAGAAGCTATCTAACCCCTTCTGCTCCTTCCCTAACAGAAAGAAAGAAAGCAAGAAAGAGAGAAGCTTCAAGCACTCCTAGTATGCGTTGCTAATGCCGATGTCTGTATTGTAGCTTCTTTCGTGTCGTGGACTTGAGACAATTTCTTCTTGGTCCTTCTTCGTTGTGTCGATCCTGGTCTCCTCCCGCGGTTCCATGGGCTCTGTGGCGTAAATTTCGGCTCTTTTACAACTGAAAACCGTTAGACATCATGAATAGGTATTTCGACGCAGTCACCATACCACCAGGCAGCCGAGGGAACGCAGATAGGAATGCAGTAGAACTGCGAAAGCCGGCTGCACCAAGACTCTGCGCTTTCATACATCCTCTGCTGCAATCTTGGGCCTGATTTTTTTTTAAAAACAATCATCTTGTAGAAGTCCCATTCCACATTGTCGATTATTGCATAGTTTTTAGAGATTTTCTTCAAATCTTTGGTCAAACCCGATCTCTGGCGAGCACTCCTACCAAGCGTTTCGTAAAGCTTGGCTTCTGCGCTGCCTCCAAAGAGATTTGTGACACGAAAAACATCACCCTGATTCTCATTCCCCAAAAATCGGACTATTTGCCAAGTACCACCAACAACAATACCATTGTAGTTGCAAAATGGAAGTTCGATCGCCCCCGACTGATTTGTTTTTTTTGCGATTCGACTCTGTAAGAGATGAAAAGACAATTCTTGTCACATGTGCTGCTTCAAAGTCCCTGGAACATACTTGCTATCACTCCTTTTTATAATTAGCGACCAATGCTCAGAATGAAGTCTCCGATAGATAAGGACTTACAGAGGATACACACTGCTCTCAAAGTCTTCTAGGGCTTCATCGGCATCGGAAAGACAATCTATTGAATGATAACACAAATCTTCAATACCACCGGGGGCTTCAACGGGCCAGATATTTGAATTCCTAATGGGGTTCTTTATTCTATGCCAGTACCTAAGATGCGTAGATTTACAACGCTGTAGGAGAACGGATGGGAGCTTCTGTGCGCCTCGTATGCTACATTTCCAACTTCTCTGCATTAGCTTGGGCTCCCCTTCAATTCTAGGATCACCATAGTATACTTACTTCTTACTCTTGACTCGTTTCATCCAAATAACCGATCTCCATTCTTTACTACATCCTGCTCCGGACTTCCATTGACTAAGCATTCCTTTGCAAGTTAGCGGCAGTTCTTCGCCTCGAAATGTGAGGCCTGAATCAGGACCATCGGTTCTTTCCAGTTGGGTTATATTCAGGGTTTCATCGAAGGGATCTTGTGATTCCGTCATAAATTTCATGGATTTTTGAAGACAACTCCCTTGGAATGGTAAAAGATAGTTGAGGATCTGGATGGGCCCTGCAGCTCCACGATACGAATACTTTTTATTAGGCATGACCTCGCTGGGCTCAAAATGCGACAGTGTCTGATTCATTCTGTAGAGATTTTCGGATATGCGGAATCCTGTAATACCACGATATGAACTTTTTTTTTGAGAACAACCTCACTGAACCCAAAATGCATCAGTGTTTGATTCAGCCTGTAGAAATGTGCGAATATGCGGGATCCTGTAGCTTCATAACACGAACACTTCTGATTGGAAATGGCCTCACTGAAATCAAAAAGCATTAGTGTTTGGTTTAGCCTGTAGAGATGTTTGAATCTGTGGAATCTTGTAGCTCCACAATATGAACACTTTTTTTGGCGAACGGCCTTACGGAATTGAGAATAGATTCTCTGATTCGTGGAGAAAGGTTCGAACATGTAGCAATATAGAGCTCCACAAAACGAATATTTTTTATTAGGAACAACCTCACTGAACTCAAAATGCATCAATGTCTGATTCAGCCTGTAGAGACGTTCGGATATGCGGGGTCCTATGCAACAATCTGGCAATTCTGCAGAGACCCATTCCATATAATTTCGAAACCTATTTTTCAATTCTCTAACTAGACCAGGAGTATTGGTCCATGGACACGGGAGGTTCAGCCAATCAGAAGAATTTTCAGATTCAGTGTCGGTTACAAGGTCTGTTAGAGCTTGCTCTTTAAAGTACTTCGTTGACAAAGATTGGGGTGATGTCTGTTCATCCAAATTAGGGGTACCGCAAGTAGAAGCCCGGATATTGCTGGTCAAGGACTTTGAGCTCGGGCAGGCTGAGGTAGCTTTGTATGCATTTGGACTAGGCTCGGTTTGATGGAGATCCTTTGATCGCTTACTTTCTTGACTCGCAAATGATTGCTTCATGGTCGAAGTTCGGAGTATTCATATGACATGATTGAGTGTATCTGTGTTCGCGCTTGATGCTTCGACCACAGCTCAATTCGCTGCGAATGCTTTTGTTAAAAGGCCGCAGTAAGGCTGAGAGGAGAGGAAGCTTTATGGGGCCATGAGCGAGAGCCAATCAATCATTAGTAAACAAGATAGGACAGGGGTCCGGCCCGCGTCGCATATTGCTAGCGTAAGGTCCAGTCACTAACGCAAAGAGAGCTAGCGGGAGCTCCACAGGCGCTTTCAGGGTTCAATCTCTCATCTAGAGGCCCCCTTTCTTGCATTCTTTACTCTCTGCTCCACTCTCTGCTCCAATACACCCTTATCAGGCTCGGCTTTTCGGCCGTAGACGGGCGGATCTTAACACACTATCCTAACCCAATGAAGATCTACCAAATGTGCAGACTGGAAGCTGAACCTTGAAACAATTGTGCGATTCAACCAACGAACCAGCCGAAGCCTCAGGACCCTATGGAGAAGACACTAGGAATGTATCTGTGTAGAGCTGACCTCGGCACCCACGCATCTCACTCCTTGTCGTTTATTTTGTCGAGTATACTGGTCAAGGGATTTTGCGACGTCTTGTGAGCCACTGCATAGAAGAGCGACACAAGAAATCTATGTCAAAATTCGTTTTCCCCGTCACAATAGAGGATATTGACGCGAATCTTAGAAGATGCATGTATTATCAAAGGCACGTTACCGATTTTCATCGACAATATGCGCTTTTCTCTTAAAATCGTGATTCATGGTGGTTCACTCGAAATGTGAGTGAACGTTTCGGCCGGGGTGTCGTTCAGCGTGACAGGTAAAGATGCAACATTGTACTGCCCTTATCCTCATGCAACATCACAAACATCTACAAATTAGTCTTATTCAGATGATCTATAAAAGACAGGTCAACCCCTCGTAATCTGGTAGCTCCAAATTTCTCTTCCAAAAACGCACTACTTACTGAGAATCTTCAACCTGTTTCATCACATACTGCATTACTCGCCTAGATAGCAACATGCGAACTCGATCTACTGCCAACATGCAGCCTCAGCCAACAGTCAATGGGCGGGTGCCTGCCTATGGCGATCCGCCTCCGTCAGGGCAGGACTTGATTCAAGAGTTCATGCAGGATGACGGAGAACAAGCCGATGCCTTCGTAATTGGTGCAATCTTGGCAATTATGCTCGTTTCGGCAACAAAACCATCGGCGAATGGCTTTGTAATAGTCCTTGTTGGACCCATAATCACCCTTCTATTCGCGATAAATATCAGGGTGATGCGAAACTACAAGATGCGTCTCCAATTAATTCGTAAAGACGGCCCAGAGGCAACAGCAACATTAAGGAAAGGATGAAATGAGCGTAGATATACACCCACCTGGCCACAAAGAGAAGAACGATCAGGGAGTATTTGGTAGCTTTAGTTGGCATGAGATCTTCCAGGAGGTCTAGCTTGGACAATTATAATTAAATGCAATAGAGTACTTTTCAGAGCTTCTGACTTCCGAACTTTTGATAATGACTGTCAAATAGTTTAGACACAGCTACAATATCCTAAATAGAGCACAACACGAAACGCAGGAAGATGTAGGATCCCTCAGTACTCAGTAACGAATGATTATTCTGGTACCGCATGTCATCAGGTCAAACCAACAGACGCGGGACGACGTAATTAAGATGATCTCTTCACTGAGATCTGATATTCTCATGGGCCACCGGCTCCGATATCAAAGATTGTGCTTCACTGAGCTATGGCCGAATTTTGGCGTGAAAAATGTAATGAATGACTGCCGTTATCTGAATGTAGCGGCCTAACAACGGTAAATTAGGAGTCAACGCCATCTTCTGCACGGCCCACATTTCTGCACACCCGAATTAATTCTCACCACCAAACCTTTGAATGTAATTATCTCAATAATAAAAATAAATAATAAAATGAAATTAAAATTAATTAATAATTCTAATTTATATATTTTATTTGAATCATTAATTTTGATTTTTATAATATAATGAAATTTATAAATATCATTCTGAATGATTTGAATAAAAAATCATTTTTATTTTATTTAATATTTTTTCATTTATATATATAATATTCTGAATTTTATTTGATATTTTTCATTGAATTTATTAATTCCGTTTATTTTATTATAATTCGAATTTTAATTATTTATTCATTATTCATTATTCAATTATTTTTTATTTTTATCATTATTGAATAATTTATTTTTTCTTCTATTATTATTGAATTTTCTCATAAACCCGTTTTCATTCTATTTTTTATTCAATTTCAATTTATTTTTTAATTTATTATTATATTTTTTGAATATTTTTTTATTCTTTTTTAAATTATTCTGTTTTTTTTTTCTATTATTATATTTTATAAATAAATATTATTTTATTGAGATTATAAAATATTATTTTATTATATTCAGAAGATATTTTCAGTTATTTTCGCTGATTTATTTATTATTTTTAAATTTTAATCATTATTTTTAGATTATAAATTTCTATTTTTAAAAAATAATTTTCGATATTTTATTAAAAAAAAATATTTTAAATTTATTAATTCTTTTTTATAATAATGAATTTAATTGATTATTAATATATTTATAAAATCATTTTCATTCATTTATTGAAATAATAATTGAAAAATCTGAATTAAAAATTTGATTTAAATTTTTTTAAAATTATTGATTATTAATTTAATTAAATATTATTAATAAATCGAATAATTAAAATCCAATTTTAAATCATTCATTTTCAATATTTTAAAATATAAATATCTTTTTATATATTTTCCAAAATAATAGAAAAAAATCAATTTTAATAAATAAAAATAGATTTTATATATACTGAATTTAATTATTTAATTTGATATTATAATATTCAATTAATAATCTGAATAAATTCATATTTAACGATTAAAATTAATGAATAAAATAAAAAAAATAAATAATAATCAGAATTTATTATTTATGATAATAATTAAAAAATTTTATAATAAAATAAAAATTATGGCCATTTATTATAAATAATTTTTATTTAAAATTATTATTAATTTTATTTTTAATATTTTTATTGAATATCTTTTTAAATCAAATTAATCCAATTTTATTATTTATCTAATCTAATAAAAATGATATAAAATTATATTTATGAATAATAGAATTCATATATTAAAATTATGAATTCTATATGATATTAGATTAAATATTATAAATGAATAAAAAAAATAAGATTTTTTTATTTATAATAATTATAATAAAAATAATAATTCATAAATAAAAATCATTTATATCTGATTTTTGAAAATGATTATATTCATAAATTATTTTATTAAATATATAATAATATTTCGTAATTTGATTTATAATAAAATCTTTTTTATTTATATTATATATATTATAAAATAAAATACGATATTATTTAATTTTAATTTTTATTTTTTAAATTATTAATAACAAAATAATATATTTTAATAATTTATATTATATTAAAATATAACTGAAATTGAATATAATTATTTATCTTTTTTTATATAAGATCAAATATAATAAAAAATACTGATTTTAATAATAACTGATAATATTAAATAAAATAATTTATTCATTTTTTTTTAATTTTTTTTTTATTAATATTAATAATAAAATTCCGAATCATTTAAATAATAACGTGGTTTACCACTCAGCCGGTCATATCAGTCAGTCGGTCACTTTCCGCATCAGATACCCCATCAACATTAATACACACAACAATAATTTGAAAATTTATTTATTTTTCATCAGATTCTGATTCAGTATCTATTTTTTCAATTTTATTACAAATACGTGTATTATGCCCAATTATACCGTAATTATTATATCGTCGTAAAGCCGCTATCGTCTTTTTTGATGGATTATTATTTTCGTCTTTATCAGATATACACCGTTTTTTCGAACCCTTTTCAGTCAATAATTTTATAAAATCATTTATATTAAATATTTCTTCAAACTATATACGTGATTTTTTGGCCCTCCGATGTTTTACAAATGCCATATTTGCGTCTTCAAGAATACGTATTCGTTCAATCAAAAAGATAATTGAATACGCCATTATCTGCGCATTCTTCGTCATCTAATTTACAATTTTAATAATTGGTATTGGAGAATTTTTTTGATGAACAGAAATTCATTTTTTGATGAAATTGGATTATTTGATTATTTATTGGGGATTGGAAGGAATTTGCGATTTCTATTCATGAGCGGTTGACGGACGATTATTCGACGATATAGATATTTTTAAATGAATATCTAATTTGGAAATTATAAAATCTGAATTCCAAGATATAATTCCAGTTCCTCTGAATCCAGATTTGATATTTGATTCTATAAAAATTTTGAAATGGGCGGATTTAAACGCGATAAAGAATTCGGATTTAATAATATGATTAATCATAATTTTGATCAATAAATTAATTTCATCATCATATATACATTTTAAAGATGAATATAATACGATATCCAATAATTGAAATAAATAAAATGAATATATAGATATATTGATTAGAATAATTTTATTTTTATCATAAAATTTATTGAATTCGACTGATAAATGGCTTTCATATTCATTAATAATTAATAATTGATATATATCTTTTGAATAATCTTTTATATATTTATCAAAATATTGAATCCAATCCAAATTTATTTTATTATCGGTCCATTTATTAAAAGTAGATTTAATGATCCAATTATCGGAAAATTCTGATTCTGTAATCCAATTCATGAGATTATAGGCGCCTTGAATGATGATAAAAGACGGAATGCACCAATTCTTAATATTGATATATTCAATGATTATAACCCATTCCCGATTATTAGATTATATAGATTTGGCTTTATTACGTCTTTTAATATATATTATCACCATTAATACGATTATTATATCCATCATGAAATCTATTTCATTGAAATTATAGATATCCTTTTTATATATTCCATATTTATTTATTATATTATATAATAATTCAAATCAATCTAAAATAATTTTTGGATCTTTTTATAATATTCTTTGATAATCGTATGGGCGATTGAATTTGGTTTTAAGGTCTGATTGTGCGTCGATAAATTGTCTTATCCAGTGCCTGCCAACTGATTTACCTTCATGCGATTTCAATAAAAAATTGGCCATATCTTCCATATTAGAAAGGCGCAGTGGGAATCCTTTTGAATTTTGATCGAATATGTATTTGACTAACGATTATTCTTCAAATTGATCCAGTTTATGATATTGTGATTAAATTGACGCGTATTATTGTCGGTTATTTATTCTATCATTTAATGAATTCTATAAGATATTATAATATTTCGCAATTATGTGTTGGTTTAAATTTTTATCTTGAAATTTTACAGACTGAATTGCATTAATAATAAGAATAATATTCTCTTCTTTAATATAAATTGATATAATCGTTAAAAAGTTAGAACGCGACAAAAATTTAAGTGGTTTCTTGGTGCGGAAAGTGACCGACTGACTGATATGACCGGCTGAGTGGTAAACCACGTTAGATAGAATATCATAATTTATAAATATATTAATTCATTAAATTAAAATAAATTTCTAATATAATAAAAATTTAATAATTATTTTATAAATAATAATTATATAAGATTTGATGAGATTTTTATAATAATATAATAACGTTGAATAATTGATTTCATATTTTTTAATTATCTGAATATAATTAGAACGTTTTTATGTATTTGTTTCAGTAATCGTTGCATCAATTGGGCTCATATTGATGGTGTAATTCGTATTTGAATTCGTGGGGTTGATCAAAATTCGGATGTGCAGAAATGTGGGCCGTGCAGAAGGTGGCGTTGACTCCTAACACCGTCTTACAGTCAAGGCGTTCTATTAAAATCAGCGCAAATTGAAACCTTACAACATGCACAAAATGCAAATCGACGTACTTCTCATGAGGGCTACACTGAGCGAATTGAAGTCAGACCTTGGGTGGTGGGTTATCCACCAATCAGCGATGAAAGTATTCGCCGCAGTCCTCTCAGTTTTCTCTCTTCACTGGCAGCTCGTCATCAATGTAGAAAGGCACGTTAAGCTGTGTATTGGACCATTTCCATTCATCTATCGTACACGAAATTGTGAGTTCAACAATGTCGGATAGTTATCTTGACATTTTTGGACAACAATCACTGCTCAATATCTATACACAGATATGCTTATGTTTTCCGTTGCCTGCCAGTATTCCGCACTCTATCATCTTTAACACACTTAGAGACGGCCTTGAACGATTGTCCATTAGTTTTCCATGGCTAGCTGGTCAGGTCTACAACGAGGGTGCGAGTGAAGGCAACACGGGAGTGTTCAAGATCAAACCATCAGGCAAAATCCCGCTTCTGGTTGTCCAAGACCTCAGCGGTGATCTGTCAGCGCCTACAATGGACGCTTTGAGACAAGCCGATTTTCCGATTAAAATGCTGGACGAGAACACGATAGCACTTTGCAAAACCCTAGCCAGAAACTCTGAAAGACCTGCGTCAAAAGCAGTTCCAGTGTTTGGGCTTCAAGCCAATTTCATCAACGGTGGTTTATTGTTGACTTTCGTGGGCCAACACCAAGTGATGGATGCAACCGGTCAAGGACATATCATTCATCTCTTCTCAAAAGCCTGTCGTAATGAGAAGCTGACCGAAGAAGAGTTATCATCCGGCAATCTTGACCGCCATAACATGATCCCAGTGTTGGATGAAAGCTACCAACCAGGTCCGGAACTCGCCCATCAAATACTACCTCCACCTGCTCCATCTCATCCCACTGATCGAAACTCTAAAGAACAATCATCGCCGCCAGTTGTGCCGCGATGCACTTGGAGCTATTTTACCTTTTCTTCTGCCTCACTGGTGACTCTGAAATCCCTGGCCACCAATTCTCTTCCTGATTCAATAGGCTATGTCTCCACTGATGATGCTCTCACCGCATTCATCTGGAAATCCGTCACACGTGCGCGTCTTCCTCGTCTCAGGCCAACGGAAGAGTTGGAGTTTGCCCGCGCTGTTGATGTGCGACGTTACCTAAATATACCGCAGACTTACCCAGGTCTCCTACAGAACATGACCTACCACACGTGCACGGCCCGAGAACTAACTGAAAGGCAATTGGGCCATGTCGCAGCAGAGTTGCGTTCTGCTGTTGATACCAAGACGTCGAATCTTGCGTATAATACCCGTGCGCTCGCCACATTTCTCAGCCGCTCGCCGGATAAAGACACTGTTTCGTTTACAGCAACTATTGATTTGTCCAAGGACCTCATGTTGAGTTCTTGGGCCAAGCTAAACTGCTACGAGCTTGACTTTAACCTCGGATTGGGCAAGCCAGAGGCTGTGCGGAGACCATTGTTTGATACGGTCGAGAGCTTGGTTTATTTGATGCCCAAGACTCTCGATGGCGAAATTGCAGTCGCAGTCTGCTTGAGGGATGAAGACTTGGAAAGATTGAGAGCGGACGAAGAATTCGCGAGGTATGGGCAATTTGTCGGTTGATCTAGACCAGCAATACCAGCGAGCCAGAATGGAAAGGAAACAAACAAAAAAAATTTGAAATGCGATAGTCCGCTGTGGTTGATTGAGCCTTATGGACTTGCGTTGGAAATGAGGCGTTTTGGGACTTGATGCGTTTCTTCAACCGAGACAGAGAGAAACGACCTGCAATGTAAGCCAGTATGTAGCAAAGTGCTATTTCCATCTTCTTATTTGAGACAGTGCTATCAATTGAAACGCTGTGAGTGTTCGGCTATTGCAAAAAGGAAGCAACTCTGACGTAAGTAATGAGACTTGTTAATGTGAACGATGGCGTTCTTTAGGAGAACACAGCAGCCTCAATGGTCTTGATGTTCTCTAGCTTTTTTTGTCTATAATCATACGATATTAAGCAGCGATTTGAATCATTTCACATGGCATACGTTGATGGAAGCAAGACAAGAAACAGGCCTAAGAAAATGGGAACCAACCCCCTCCATCAAACAAACTCCGCATCATCGGCGCGAACCTGCGACAACAAACCTCCCTTCGCTCCGCATGCCAACGTTTAGCGCGGGACAATTGAAACTCTATATCCCGAGAACCATCCCCTAACTCTCTTACAATAAAGTTTTCCATTATGGTCTCCACCCGCAATCATCCCAAAAACTTCCCTCCACCCACCTTCTCGCCGTCCAAACAAACCGGCACCACCACCGCCACCGACAGCGACGACACCATGGACGCCGACACGTCGCCATCCAAACGCGCCTCCTCCGCCCGCGCCTCCAAAGCCTCCACCACCACCACCACCTCCTCCTCCTCGCAATGGACACACATGCCGTCGCGCCTGACGCTCATCTGGCTCGCCATCTCGGTGCCGCTCGTGGTGTGGGACACGGGCTACGTGCTGCTGCGGCCGCACAGCATGCCGGGCGGCTCGCTGCACTGGCCGGTGTGGCATCTGTACGCGTTGTACGGCCAGGTCGACCACGTGTACGGCTTTCCCGCGTGGGAGGCGCACGACGGCTTTACTGCCGCGCAGGGTACGCTGAACGCCGTCGAGCTCGTCGGGTATGCGATATACCTGTGGATTCTGATGGCGTATGGGAAGGAGACGGAGGCTGGTGTCAAGGGGAAGGAGGTGCGGAGGGTGGGGTTGCGCTTGGGCTGGTTGGGGGAGGGGAGGAGTGTGGGCGGGAGGTGGGCGGCGTGGGCGGTGTTGGTGGGGTTTGGGACGAGTTTGATGACACTTAGTAAGACGGTGCTGTATTGTAAGTGAGATGGTCTCTTTTTCCCTCTTGGAAGGGGGTGGGGTGCTGGCGGAAGTGACCGGTGAGATGGGCTAATTTGACGTTAGTCCTGAATGAGGCATACTCTGGATTTAATCACATCGGGCATAATTCTTGGCCTGATCTAATTCAATACTGGATTTTACCCAAGTGAGTGAAGAAACGAGTTCTGGCCATGATGGGAGAATCAGGGAAGCTAACCCATCGCAGTGGTGCATGGCTAGTATTGCCGATCTATATGGTATATGTCTTTGGGCAAGAAATTTTGGACGGTTTAGAAACTGCAACAGACACGAAAAAGCGCCAATAAATCGAGGATTTTGGCTTCAATTTCATGATTTGGTTCGCTTCTGGGACTTGTTCTATGCCTCTTTATCATTCACGTGCATTTCTGGAGCCGAAACGGGTATCGAATGGCTTTATATGGCATTGCAACGTTTTCGTCCCAGCTCCTTGATCTCCTTATTTACGTTCATTTGGAAGCAGCTCTTTTCTGCAAGATCTCTCAAATTTCCCACAAACAATCTCACCCCATACTGCCTGTAAAAAGCAAACCGCGGGCTTGATCCTCTTTCGTGAACATTCATTGTACCCTCCTTCCAGCGCTCTCCCAATCTTATGTTGTCCAAATCGCTTCATTCCTCAACATTGCGCTTCCAATGACGAAAAGGGATTTACACCCAGCACCAGAGCCGCCGGACTCATAGCCAAGGCTGATGCTTCCACTGGCGGGTGCAATAAAATATGTCACCCACGAGCGCGTGAGATAATTCGCCACACGTGTTGTAGTGAGGCCTTCAACAATGATAACAGAGAAAATGCTAAATTTATTTCTCAGCGAAGTTTAACACAATATTAAACTGTTTCAAACAGTCTGGGGTTCTCTCTAGGAGGCTTCGACGAGTTATATCTCTTGCAATCGCGAGCGACATTTCTTATTGCAACCCCTGGTGCCCCTATCGCTCTGTACTGCCATCGCCGCCCGTGTTTGAGGATCTTCTCCATTAATGTCGTTCGTATTGTACCGTCTGATCCTACGGACCGAGAACTTGATGGATCGTCCGGCGCTGAGTCTGACGTGACGATAATGGCGGTCTCTGGAGGCCTGGAAAGTGTGACTCGTTGAGTTTGAGATAGGACAGAGACGCGACTTGAAGTAGACTTCGATAAGCTGGGTGATTGGGAACTTGTAGCTTGGGTTCTGGAGGTATGCACGGCTTCTGATAGGGCTGGAGCGGGTGCAGAAACAGAGTTTGTAAAGACGGGGAGGACAGGCTCTTCTACTTGGTTAGGAGAAGGTGGGGAGAGGGAGATGATTGGACCTCTGCAACGCTGGGATGCAGTTAGAGGGAGGGTCTTCTCGGAGTTGATTGATTTTTTCAGGGGACGGAGTTCCGCATTGAGTGCTAATATTAACATCTTTGGAGTGATTTTAGAGAGACAATATTCAATCTAAGATTTGAAGAATGAATCGGAAAAATACAACGTCTTATCAAGTATTTAGGATACTCTAATAGCTACCCAAGCTATATGTACCAAATTTTCGCAGGAGTAATAAGCTCACTTGTGCCACCTGCAACCTTATGATCCATCAACTAGATCGTCTCAGCGGCCAAAAAAAGTATACTCTAAACGAGTGAGGTCAATCGCAGCTGTATCATGTGGAGTTTTGACTCGCTAAGCCCCCAGCATTGGCAGTGCGAATAAGGGCGCAGACGCTAAGCCGCGGGTTGGCAAATCGCGCGAGTCAGACGGAGAACGAGAGAGCGAACGAGAATGCGAGTGATTGGGTGAATCGTTATGCACGATTTTGTCCACCCCTTGCTTGTGTTTGTTATCTGATTAATGATACTTGGAGAACTGTAGTAGTTCATTTATTTAGAAATACAAAAAGAGAAATTATACAGATAATCAAAGACAACAAAGGCCGTCCTTGTTGTCACCTTACAACTGACAGCTGCTCAAATCTGACTTCTCTTATTCATCCTCCTTTCCAGATTCCACCTCCATGCTCACCCTTCTCTCCACCGACCCTTTAGGCCCCGTCACCTCGAATCGATACTTCCCTTTGCCCCATAAATCCTTCACTGTAAGCTCCCTTGTTCTCCCTAAACTCTCAATCGCCGAAATCCTCTCCAGAGTCGCTTCCAAAAATTCCTCAAATCCCTCTCTTCCACAAATCTCTCTAAACGCATTCTGCATAGGCACTGAGTCCGCTCGCACCATGGCGTTGGAATCGATGGTAAAAATGTTGATGTGATCATAGCTCTCGATAAAGTCTGCGCGCGTCATGATCTCACGGGCTTCATGCAGTGGGATTTGCGGTAGAATGTGCCCCGACTCGGGGTCGTATGTTTTGACCATGCCACGCTCGCGATCAACAAGGGCCTTGGCTAGAACCATGGCTGCTGATGCGTATTTCTGCTGGTCCATGACGTCGTCATCCATTTCTTCACCAAGAATCCAGCATTGGTTGAGGAACCAGGTTTTTTCCTTTTTATTAATGTCATCACAAACTCTGAGCATGTCGGTATGGCGGGCAACGCGGTTGAGGTAGCTAATACGGCCGCCGACTTTGTTGTAGACTTGCTCAAGGAGCGCAGGAGATGGTTCTTCTCCGTGGTATCTGATGCGGTATTTTTTCAGGGCCAGCATGGCTTTTTGTTTGGACAGGTCCATGATTGCTGTTACTTCCATCCGAGTAGCAAGTTGCTTTAGACGTTCGTAGACCCAGTAATCGTCGCTATTGATGATCGTTGTGACTAGATTGCTAGCAGCCCATTGCTCCGCTCGTTGTTGAATGAGTTCGAGGAGGTCCCGTCCAGCATCGTCATTGCGTAGTAAGTGTGCGCTGTTGATGATCAATACTAACGGCCTCTTGACTGTTTCTCTCCGCTTTAGCGCTACTTTCTCAAGTTTGTTAAAAGCACGCTCGATATCAAGCAATGCAGACGCATCCCGAGGTCCGCGAATCGAGAATAGAGAACCAATGTTATCTTCATGAAACTCAAAATCCAAAGCTTTACCAAGTCTTATACGGAAGATTTCGGGATCAGCGTGAGCCTCGAACATTGCAACTCCTTCACCATCAATCTTTGCCATGGCATCGATGAGCATCGATGATTTTCCTGTGCCCTTTTCACCAATCATTAAATGATAAGTGCCGACCCTCGTGCCATTGACAATAGCGTCAATCTTCTCTTGATCTTCACGTATGACCCAATGGTCTTCGTCCTGAAGATTAGCCTTGTCTCTATCCTTGCCACGGGCTGCCAGATCCAATACTGGATCACCGGGCTTGAAGGCATTCTCCATTTTCCGGAGTACGTTCCATTTGTAATATATGGTATAGCTGTAACCTACGGCTCTGCAATTTCATCAGCACACTGGTTTTCCCAGCAAAGTCTACAGATCTGATAGCTCTGTTCTTCACATATCAAGCGAGTAACACAAGTTCAGTGAACTGCGCATGACTTGACGAGAGAAAATTATGTTGGGGGTGACCCCAATACAAGATCCAAGATTCATGAAATGCATGACTGTCTCGTTCGAGGGTAAGATCAGACACCGCCACATATCAAAGCGTACTTGCTCGAAATCGTTGGGAATGCAGCACAAAACTTACCCCAAAATCGCAATACTTGCCAAAGTCGTTAATGCGCTCTCGGCCATCTTGAACGCCGTGCCTCTCCAATCCCCGGCCTCTCCCTTCCGCTTCCCCTGTTCCTTTCCCTTTCCATCCTCTCCGTCCTCTTCCTCATTAAAAGGTAGATTCGCCCCACCCTGCGGTCCTGTATTGGTTGTCTGAAGCGTTGCATAATGGCGCTGTGTGTACCCAAGCGCAAAAGCCTGGTGGATGCAAAGATAATGGAGACGCAATGTCAAAAGTGACTGATGTGAAGTAAGAGAATGGCCAATGGATGAAAGGGATTGGAATGAGAGTAGAATTGGGGTGGGACGCGTGCGACGGAGGACTCGCCGCGAGAGCGGTGGCGGTTTGAGACAGGGTCTCATAGGTAGTGTGACCTAAAAGGATATCGAAATGCGGCGTTCATTCTAGTGGCTTTTGTAACCATAGTTCAATTGATTTCGAACGAGCCATCCAAAGATGCAGTTGCGCTTTCAAAGTCGTCTTTCGGAACGCCAGCGACGTGTTGATGTGACATTCACAGGGCTGAATCAGCGCGGGCTT
Organism: Astrothelium macrocarpum; assembly: GCA_021030915.1. Lineage (NCBI taxonomy): Eukaryota > Fungi > Ascomycota > Dothideomycetes > Trypetheliales > Trypetheliaceae > Astrothelium > Astrothelium macrocarpum. Next base: position 23,974 of record JAGEMR010000043.1, on the reverse strand, counting down.
GGCACTTGATACCATGGACGCTGGTGGCTGAAAGCCTCCCGCTTGTTGCTCTCTTTTTAGTTTGCCACTATTTGCAGATCATGATCGCTGCTCGGGTTGATCAATGCTTGGGATATCGCCAACTTAGTGAAGGATCAGAGCGATTGGAGCATGCCAGGGTATTGCGCATGTCAAATTGTCAGACACAATGTTTTCCATTGTGTTTTGAAAGATAAATCTACAAATCTCAATACTTGGCCAATTATCCGAACGAGCGTGCACATAAACAAGGCAGATAAAAAGCGCGTAGATATAACAGTCGAAAAGATTTGCTTAGCATTCCCAAGTTAATCACATACAACATGACATGCCCTTATATCCCCCTTAACTACCTGTATTCACTCCTCGCAGGTCCAATCAATGGAAATAAAAGAAAGAGTCCCATCTAAAACACCACAAGAGATGGCCTGTTCCCTCGCGCGGCGCCCGAGAATGCTCGCTGTCTCCCCTCATCTCCTTTTTTTTAGGTAAAAAAAAATATCTTACAATAAATCATTGCAAGTCGCTTCGGTCGAAAAATATGCCAGATGAATGCCATCAAATGAACAAAGCGCTGCGCTAAATCTCAAAAGGTGCCAGAGCGTATAGTATGCATGACGCTATGAGAATAAAGCAACAGCCGATGCTAGGTAGCGTTTAATAACGGTACAACGCTCAACAACGAATTTTTTGTCTTCTTCTTCCTTCTTCAGAGGTTTGTCGCATCTACCCCATATCCCAATCCGCAATCACCACTGATACCACTTTCTCGGCGGGAATGCCTTCCGCGCGACTTTTGCCTCATCGAACCCCTCCGCCCACGATGAATCTTCCAGCAAGCCAGCCCCTTCGACATTATATCCGAAATCCACAATGAGGATCCTCCCATCTTGACTCGTGCTCACGATCCGCCGATAGTCGCTCTTGGCGCTCAACATCCAGCTCGTCGTCCACTGCGGAAACGTCGCCACCTCGCTGCCCTTCTCGTAGTCGTACACACGGAGACTGAGATCGTAGCTGCCGCTGACGATGCGGTTGTTGCGCGTGTCGAGAAACAGGCTCCGCACCAGCGCCTCGTGGCCCTTGTACGTGCTGACCAGGTCGCCCGTGCGCGCGTCGAACTTGTAAATGACCTGGTCGTTGCCGCCCGCCAGCACGAAGCGCGCATCGTCGCTGAACTCCACGGCCGCCAGCCCGCGATCGCGCGACGCAAACTCGCGGATGCAGCTCCCGGAGTCGATATTCCACAGCCGTGCCACGCCATCCCCGGACGCCGATACGAGCAGGTTCCCACGTAGCTGGACCGCGTTGACGGGCCCGCGGTGGCCGAGCAGCGTGCGCACGACGTTGCCTGTGGCGCGGTCCCACACGATGATGCTGGCGTCCTTGGAGCACGAGATGATGTGTTTGTCGTCGAAGCAAATGTCCAGCACGCCGGCGGAATGGCGGAACAGGCGGCGAATGGGCTGGAAGGTCTTGACGTCCCATACGATGCATGTGTTGTCGGAGGAGCCCGTCACCATAATCTCCGCATCGTACTGGAGGCACAGGACGGAGGCGGAGTGGAAGTCGCGGGGTGCGTGGAAGATTGCGTTGCCGTAGGCGGTGCCGTTGACGCAAGGCGCTTTGAACACTGTGTGTTTCTCGACCGTCTTTTGGTATTTGTGTGGTTCGATGGGCTTGGAGGATGGGCCGCCAATGACTTTGAGGCATTGGTAGTTGTGGAGGTCCCAGACGCGAATGGTGCGATCGCGTGAGCCTGTGATGAGTTTCTGATCGTCGAATTGGACGCAGTAAACACTGTCGGTATGTCCTGATAGATAAATTGCAGAGCCATTGCCGTTGCGCCAGTTGCGCTCAATCTCTTTGCGCGCCTTGTACATCAATCGCCAATCCTTTTGTGGTTCTCGTCGGCCAATGCCGGCAGCTCCAACTGGTAAGAGAGGTTCTTGGACTGGATGAGGATTGACGCCGTACTCTGCCAAGAATAGGTTGCGCCAGATGTGACGAGATCTTGCGGCTTGCTGCCAGCATTTGTTGACGCGCTCGATGTTGGTTAATGATTGTGCGTCGAGACATGACAAAATGTTCTCCCCGAGTTCGGCGGGTAGATCCTTGACAAAATCCTTTCTTGGCACAGTGGATAGCGAATCAGCAGCGTCAAGCATGATCTCTTTTGGGCCATCATCCTCGGTATCCATGTCAATACAAACACCACTTTCGTCATCTTTGGGGATTATAGAGAATTGTGACTGGCTAGACTTGGTGTCGTGACGGATGAGCTGGTGATTAAAAGTTGTTTCAGGGGCCACCTCAAGCTGTGTAGCAGCTGCTGCAGATGCTCGTGCAGCCTCACCGCCCTGAGGTACATAGATTGGTGAGGCTGGTGAGGCTGGAAATTTGACAGGTCGCACACTCAGTGGATTCTGGAAATCTGGTGCCTGAGGAACTCTAATGGATGAGTCGTGTTTACCGCAAAGACCATCAGAGCAGGGCGGTCCCATCTTCAATCGATTCCACTTGGAGTCCGTCCATCGACCGGGACGTCCTTCTTGCGCCGAAGCAAAGACGTTGGGACCGTTGCCGAGTAAAGATTTCTTGAATAGGGATTTGTCATCTGCGTCACTCTTGCTTCTCGAAGGGCTGAGGGCCTTGCCACTTTGATCCCTGCTTTTTCGCTTGCCGGTTCCCGCATGCCACGCGCTTTTGGCAGACACTGATGCCCGTCGCATCACCGTCTTGAAGCCATTTGTTGCCTCCTGTAATGAAGCTTTGCGTGGCCGTTTTTGGGGTTCGCTCTCCTCAATCTGCATGACGTCGTCTGAAACAGCCCTTTCTTCGATTTCGCTGTAGAGGGTCGGTCGATCGAGACTTGCTTTGCTGGCTGAAAATTTCCATTTGTGATCCACGGAGACAAGTGAGTTGGGCGACACGTTTTGCTCATACTCTGACGCAGGCGCAGCCGTTCGAGGTCGGAAGTTGAGGGAGACACGGCGACTGAGGTAAGTCATTGCGGCAAACGGAAGATGGCCAGGCCGTTCGAGGAGTGCGTTTATATTGCGACGGGTGGAATTGAATCAAAGGAACGTTTGAGGCACTGCTAGAATGAAGGGTTGGAAAGGGTCTGTCACGCGCGGTGCAAAAGCAAGCAAGCAGCCGACGCGGTAAGAGAGTGGACAGCAGAAAAGACACCGCTTAGGAATGAATGCGTTTTTCGCCACACAAAGGAAAGGCGCAGATCAAGATGAGATGAAAGGATCAGGGTACGGTTGGAGGATGTATATATGGCGAGGCCCAGAGAGGGTTCGGGCGGTGTGTTGATGGGACGAGAAAAGGGCTGGAGCTGGAGGTGAGAAAGACCCGATCTATGCCCGATTTGTTGCCCCGAAACCATGGCTCTCCTAATTTTGGAGGCAACACCTCGACCTTCTCTCACACCTGCCAGAACTCGTCCTCAGCTGCCCACCCTCTCGGATCCCCGTCAAAGTCATCCTCATTCTCCACACCAGCGGCCAGCGGTCTGCAATCGCCCGCCGGATTACCACTCCTGCACTGCCCACTGGGCCGGATCGCGCGGCAGATCACACTTGGCTGCTGGATCATGCCTACCGCTGGCTCTACTTGTCCCTACCCGGTCTGGTACCAGGCGTTCTTTCTGTATCTTGAGCCGGTCTCGACGGTTGTCGGTGCCTATTATGCTCACCTTCAACCAAACACCTATCTTGCATTAACTCATGCTGCATCAGCGCCACCCATCACCGGCGGCTTGCTCCCGCCGCTAGGGACCAAGATCGTTCTGTCACAGTTAGCCAATCTCTACTTTGCCTTTGCTTTGAACGAGGCACTGGTTCTGCGCAGTTCGTACGACATACGTGTCTGGAGAACACTGCTGCTCGGCCTCCTCATTGCAGACTTTGGACACCTGTACAGCGTGGCGCCTTTGGGGCTGAGCATATACTGGGAACCCCAGCGCTGGAACGCCATAGATTGGGGAAACCTGGGTTTCGTCTACGTTGGCGCCCTGACGAGAATTTCATTTCTGCTGGGAATTGGAATCAAATCTCAGGGCAGAAAACAAAAGAAATGAGCATCACGAGTCATCCCGCGGGGCCCCGGATTGGTTCGAGTAAAATCTTCATGGCCTCTTTTGCCACTCAGAATATTATTCCCACGTGGTCTATTAAACCGTGGGGAAGATTTCGGGATTTGCACCATTGTCGCGCGGGGTAGATAGCGTCTAGATAACATTGAACAAAGTATTGCAAATACATGTTCGTGACCACCTCTGTTCACAAAGACAGTACTGTCGTGTGATGTCTGGATTTTGCAACGGATCAGGACAGCATTTTGGAGCTCATGATCTACAAGTTGCATAGTATTGATTGACAGCACTCGCATTTGTGGGTGAGTTGGTGAGGGGTGGTCCCCTTGGTGGAGCCAAACTCATATTCAGCAAATGGTTGTGAACTTGATAGGTGCGTGTAAGCATATGCATCTGGAAGGTAGGCTTGAAAAGCGAGGCCATGTCTCTGCTAGTGGCTACAACGCTACGGATACATGTACCACGGTACCTGGAAATAAGGAATGCATTTACTTTCCGCTTACCTACGTTTTCACACCCTGCAGTAAGTCGATTGTCATCATTGGTCAACAAAAAACTTCTTGTAAGCTTTCTGCTCCTTTTTCACCCGTTCGGCCGCTTTTTTCTTGACTTCTGCTAAGGCAGCCTTAATAGCAGCATCATTTGGAACACGCTCCGACGCTTCCTTCAATGCTGCTTCGGCCTCTTCATCATTCTTCCTCGCTGCAAGTGCTTGTCCGCGTCTGAAAAAGGCTTTGCCACGATCTTGTTCGGGAATCCCACTGACTGCCAAGGCATATGCCGCCGATTTCTCGGCATCGTCGTATTGTTTCAGTTTCAGCTGCAACAGTGCCGAGTTGTTGTAGAGGGTGAATTTGAGCGATTTGAGTTGTTGCTCAAGATCCTTGGGGTCAGAATCTTGCGGTTCAGGATTCTCTTGCAAGTAACGAAGACCTTTTTGGTATTTTGCTAGACCGAGAGCAAGATCGCCGCCTTTGAAGGCCTTATTACCAAGATCCTTGAGTTCAGTGGCAATCTTGACGATCGTTGTGGCTGAGAGGTCGTCTCCTTGATCGTCGGGGAAATCCTCGTACGGGTCACCGGTAGTGTCTGGCTGTTTCTCCTTGGCGCGCTCATAAGCTTCACCATGTAACTCACCACAGTCGTCGATAACCACATCTTTGTCGGGCTTGTCACTCTTTGTGGGGAGGTTCTCAATCTGTCTCACAATGCTTTTGCCGTTAATCACCTCGCCAAACACAACGTGCTTGCTGTTGAGATGAGGAGTCTCTACAGTGGTAATGAAGAACTGGGATCCATTTGTTCCCGGCCCTGCGTTGGCCATAGAAAGAAGAAAAGGCTTTTCGTGCTTCAATTCAAAATTCTCGTCTTCAAACTTCTCTCCATAGATGGATTCTCCGCCAGTTCCGTTTCCCGCGGTGAAGTCCCCTCCCTGGATCATAAATGATTTGATCACGCGGTGGAATAGAGAACCTTTGAAGGACAGCGGCTTGCCCAATTTACCCGTGCCCTTTTCGCCTGTGCAAAGAGCGCGAAAATTCTCTGTAGTTTTGGGCACGACTAATCTTTGTCAATGAAATGTCTTATGAGCAATTCTTACTGATGCTCACCGTCATTGTACTATATCAGCTGTCAGTCGATTCTCATTGGACGGCAGCGATCCACAATTTTGCAAACATAAAATATGCTGATTAATGGATCGGGAGTGTACGTACAAGCTCAAAGTTGATCCTTCCTAGAGGCTTGCCGCCAACCGAGATATCGAAAAAGACACGAGGCCGCTCTGTTCAAACTATCGGTCAGCTCAAATATTTAGCGCAAGTCGTGGTAGAATCACCTTGGGACGCCATTCTCGGGTATTATTGAAAGAAACGAAGCCGTGATGAATATCAAAATGACCTGGTAAAGGCAAAGTAGAAGAGTCGAGCTCTTGGAATTGAGTATGAGGTAGCTGTTCTGGTAAGGCACGAGAGCAAAGTTCACCCAAATTATTCTTGAAGATTCCATGGCCTGACCGCAGCCTTGTGGACAAACACCCCGGCTGCCCCACTACTATGCAACCACGGGCCAAACTCCGCCAATAGGCGCGATGTATAAGAAATATGTTCATTGGTCCTTTTTCTATAGTGAGGATTCAATAATTTACAGGAATTTGTACAATTGACCGTTTCTATTCCATCAATTCTGCCGGTATTGTAAAGGTCTTGTGAATCTGACCAGACGCACCCTTGGAGTCTGAATATGTACCGCTCACACCTCCCTCTTCCGGTTCTGGTACATCTACATAGTTTTTGGGCGGATCCGTGTTGATTTCAATCGTGACCTAGAATACGACACGTGACTGTCAGTGCCTTTGAACCATTGTGAGACGAAGATGAAAATGAGAATTACCGCGCTGTCCTCACAGCGGTAGTCGACACCTACAGGTCCATCGTTTACCAATCCCACATCCATCATCGCCTGGAAAACGCCATTCTTGACCTTGTCCTTTGAATATCCCTCTTCTACTTTGGAATAAAAGCGATCATATAACACCTTTGCCTGCGATCCACTTGCAGACTTGTGAAAGTCTGGTTTATTGCCCTTTTTGGTCGTAGCATAGAGTGTGAATTGAGAGACACAGAGGATCTCGCCGTTGATTTCTTGCACGTTCCGCTTCCAACGACCTCCATTATCATCATCCCATAGTTTGGTCTTGAGTATCTTGGATGCCATGGTGTCCGCTTCCTTCTCCGTATCATCCTTGGCCACAGCCGCAAAGACAAGCAGGCCTTTGCCTATTGAAGAAACCAGCTGTTCGTCAACAGTGACCGAGGCAGACTTGACACGCTGCAAGATTGCTAGTGATATGGTCAGACAGTTGCCTCGAGGTTTTTGGAGAGAAACGTTTGAAACCTTTCATGGTAGCGGAAGAAATGTACTCGGCTCTGCGCAACGATGAGTCGATTGATGACAGGCGCTTGGCATAGTATAGCTAAGCCTCCAGACGATTCTCCATTCTGCGCCTTTTTCAATCAGAGCAACAAACTTGCATGCAAGCCACAATGACCTTAGAACAGGCGGTGATGAGAAGAGGAGGAGAGTATTGAGGACAGGATACCCAACTCCCACCGGTGCGTCATCAAGTATCTGGGGGTTGCCGCGCGGCAACGGCGGTTATCTGTTATCGAACATGGCGACAGACGATAAGCATAGCCGCGCTGGACCCTGTAAGGCTTCACCTGCAAGTCGCGGTTGCGTCGGACACGTTCTGAGATAAATCACTCACACGACACCACAACAGCTCCGACGCAAATTCCCTCGATCCCGTCTATCATAACATCCGCTTGGCGAGCATCCCTTCCGCGCTTGCACGCCGAATCACCAACACAAACGCCATCATGTCGCAACGAAAGCTTCAACAGGAGATTGTATGCTACTCTGCACTGAACTGCAGCCTTGCTCAAGCTAATATCCGCAAAGGACAAAGTCTTCAAACGAGTGGCAGAAGGGGTTTCCACCTTTGAGGGTATATATGACAAGCTACAACAATCGACAAACGCGTCGCAGAAAGAGAAATTGGAAGACTCCTTGAAGAAAGAGATTAAGAAACTTCAAAGATCACGAGACCAAATCAAATCATGGGCAGCACAAGGCGACATCAAAGACAAGAAACCCCTAATCGATCAGCGGAAGCTGATAGAGACGGTATTTCATCTCTAATGCACTTGACTAATTACTTCGTGCTAATCAAGCTCAACCGTGCAGCAAATGGAAAAATTCAAAGCTGTAGAGAAGGAAATGAAGACCAAGGCTTTCTCAAAGGAAGGATTGGCTGCCGCGGCTAAACTTGACCCCAAGGAGCAAGAGAAACTTGATCTATGTGAATATCTGAGGAACATGGTGGAAGAATTGGAACGGCAGCTGGAAAGCCACGAGGCCGAGTTGGAAACAATGCATTCCACGGTCAAAAAGAACAAAAAGGACAGTGCCAAGGCAGATCGAATATCGGAGCTAGAACGAACAACAGAACGGCATAAATGGCATATTGGCAAGCTGGAGCTCCTCCTGCGATCGCTTGAAAATGGTAATGTCGAAGTTGAACAAGTCAAAGAAGCTCAAGAGTCTATTAGCTATTATGTTGATAATAATCAAGAAGTCGATTTCATGGAAGATGACGGAATCTATGACGATTTCAATCTCGATGAAGAGGAAGACGCATACGGTGTAGGCGGTGATGTCGACAGGGTGTCTTCGCAAGATGCTCAGTCGGTGCATGAGGACGACAAAGAAGCAGAAAGCAAGCTTCCGGATTCTAAAAAACCAAAACAACCCTCGACGTCGGAATCTACAGGAACTACCGCTCGGAGACCATCTACACAGCTCAAGTCGCCTTTACCTCAGCTTGCAACACTCCATCCCGCTGCTCCAACTACCACGAATGGCGCGCCAAAAGACCACATGAAGCCTGCGCCAATACCTACGAGAGCGCCTGGAGAAGGACTAAAGTACGCCTCGGCTGCAGCTGCCGCGGCTGCAAGCGATAAGAATGGCATTGGCATTGCGCCGCTTCCGCCACCACCATCTGCTCAACCTCATCAACCTTTACGGAAACTAAGCTCTGCCACATCTCCGTCAGCCGTACATTCACAACCCGTATCAACTTCTCAAACGCCTGCACAACGTCCAGCAGTGCCCGTAGCTGTAGATTCTTCTATGCAGCCTCCCGCCAGATCCCCAGCGCCCAGTCATGCCAGTGTGGCAGCCGCCAGCGCCGTAATTAGCAGCGGTCCTCCAACACCTCCACCTCCGGAGAAGGGCGACATTATTACCAAGATACATTCATTAGAAAGTGGCCCACGTGCACCGGAGAGCAGGAAACCCTCCACGGCATCCGTCCCACATCAATCAGACGATTCCACCAAACGTCCAGTCAACGGCGAAGCCCCTCGGCCGCAACCATCCGAATCCGACGAACTAGAAGATGAAGAACACGAAGAAGAACAAGAAGAAGAGGAATCCATCTACCACCTCCCCTCTGCGCTCCAAGACCTCGTCACCGCCCTCGAACACACCCGCTCCGCCACCTCCACCCTCGACCCCACTCAACCCCTCGACGAAGGGCCCCTCCAACTCTCCTACCAAACCAAGCCGGACGTCGCCGACGCCGACCCGCCCTGCCACTACCGGCCGTCGCACCCGTACATCCACACGCCGCTGCACTACCCGCAGGAGCCGCTCAGCGTGCTCAACGACGCGCGCCTGTACAACCGCATCGACACGGACACGCTGTTCTACATCTTCTACTACCGCCAGGGCACGTACGAGCAGTACCTGGCCGCCAAGGCGCTCAAGGGCGCGAGCTGGCGCTTCCACAAGATGTATCAGACGTGGTTTCAGCGGCATGAGGAGCCCAAGCAGATCACCGAGGAGTACGAGCAGGGGACGTATCGGTTTTTTGATTATGAGAGTACTTGGTGAGTGAGAAATTTCTTTTCTTTTTTGGTTCTGGGATGAGAAGGTTGGTACTATGGAATTGTGGGCAATAGTGTAATTGTGATTCCACAGGGTCTTTCTTACATTGCTTTTTATCTCGACTGACATCTGCGTGCGTTATGTAGGATGAACCGGCGGAAAGCGGATTTCAAGTTCGCTTACAAATTCCTCGAGGACGATTTGTGAGATATTGAGTGGATGGAGTGAAGGGAAGAGGGAAGGGAGGTAGATGGCATGCTCGTGAGGAAGTAGACGCAGAAAGCGTTTCTTCTTGTTCTTCAAAAGTGCCTGGAATACTTTTGTCCAGGGAACTTGTAGAATGGAGAATCTCGAGTACCAGGCGGTGACTAGTAGTACGAGCAGACAGCTTCATCAAAATGATTGATGTGGTTATTTGACTGTGGCAAGGCTTCCAGATGGCTCTTGGTGATCCATGACTATATTCATGCTTGTTCATTTGAGATTGTCCGGAAATTCCCCAGGTTCGGCCAAGTACACGGCTACTTACATGGGTATAATTGGGAAGGCTCGAGCCACAAGTTGAGCCCCCACGTGATCTCACATCATTACCTTTCTAAGTCACAAGATAAACGAGACGTTGTGTCACGGATTTTTCATCTTCAAATTTTGCCCTTCCTTTCTTTGTAAATTTCCCCACTTAATTTATTTCAATCTCAAAGTCAGCACTTACATACCTAAAAAGGCGAAATTACCCCAAGGCAAACAGGCAACCGTGCCCAATCTGTACGAAGAAGCCACCTTTCCATTCCACCTTCCGTGATCTAGCCCTTCTTGATACTGGGCCCATCCTCTGTTGTCAGTCCATTATTCGCGGGCAAAGAGCGGTATCTCTCCTTCAAAGAACCCCAGCCTCACTTTTCTAATCTTTGACATGTGAATATTCCTACATGAATGAGGATTCGTCGCCGTGCAAAAGTGGATCCAACGCCCGCTCCGAAATTCCTTCCGTTTGTGTTGGAAGTTGCATTTCCGTGATTTCTCTTGCAGTGTGGATGGGCGTCGGATATTGCTCGTTAGGAGACCGGCGAGATATGATTGTGGGAAAGCCTGGCACGGAATAGACGCGCGCACTCATCGGCTCCTGGAGCACTCAGACTCTTCCATTTCGCCGAGCAATCTTTGCCTCCACAGTGGGTTTTCCCGTCTGGGCTTACTCGGCAATCCTCAGAGCACTTCATTTTTTCAGGGCGAGACTTTAGCCATAGGAAACGAAGTCCCGGCTCCTCGTAATTGTCAACCGCATCCTCATACCCGAGCATTGCAAAGATCCTCTTCACGTATTGGTCCCAGTGAGTTCGACGATCTCGTCGCAGTTGTATAGCACTCGGTCCTTCCATTTTGTCAAGTTGGATATCGAAGTCGATAAAGTCGCAAACTTGATAATAAAGGAGTCTTCGAATGAAGATGGATTGACCACCACTTTGCAAACCTCGGTATATAAATCGCTGTCTTTTGCAATATCGGCAACTGACATGAGGGCCCATATCCTGTCCGCTGTCGTCACAACTGGCAATCGACAATTGCATACCATAGCATGATACAAGAGGCCACAATGTTGTTAAGATGATGATTTCCCTGTGAGAGCTCATACACAGGACCCTTCTTAACGCCTGGTTACCTGAGCACGAGTGCGATATTTCGCGTTGTCCATGATCTTTGAGGATTATCCGAATCGGAAAAGCGGTTTCGGAGCGTCGTAGCAGTTTGACTACTTCAATAATATTGCGCCTCAAAACCCAAAACTGACCTTCGTCGTCCCAGGGGGCCGCCTTTACTGTAAGTTCCACCTTGGTGAATTTTGCAGAGTCTGGTTCTGCAAAATTGCATAAACAGGTGCTAGGTGAGTAATTGGTCATCCATCCATGGGTATCTACAGCAATTCGCAGCACATCTTTCTTTGGCAGAACAGCAGCAGCTTCAGAGGCTAGAGCTCGGCTTGCTTGAAACATACCGCATGGTTCCCATGTATCGTAATTTCCAGATTCGTAAAGTGATTGGGGCTGTGTTGTACGAAAACAAAATTCATCTTCGAGGCAGAAATCTAGTATTCGCAATCGAACTTCACGTGGTAAACGCGCAAGATCTCCGAGGTCAGTCTGGTTGGGCATGTTTAGCAAGAGAGTTGCTTTGCAAAAGTTATATCTATGATGAAGCTACCTGGTTTCTAAAGACTGATTGACGCGGATATGGTGAGCAGTCCGGTCTGAGCGTCTTGGCTCACCGGTATTCATGGCACTAGGCAATTGTGTCAGAACCAACAACGCAAATTTTATTATTGGTATCAAATGATAAGTAGTAAATGATGAATGGTGAGTGGCAAATGATGGATAGTGAATAGTGAGTGATGAATGGTGAACGATGAATGTCGAATAGTAAATGAGGAATAGCGAATCAATGTTTGAAATTTTTGATATTCGGCGAGTTTGGCAGCTAGAATAGCACATTCACTAGTGAGGCACGTTCATTCAAAAAGGAGTTACTGAATAATGGTGGCCATGATGTACCAAAATCTGATCGTGGTGCATCGTCGGCGGATGATTCGCACGTCTCGCGACAATCAACATCGAAGTGCACCAATGGCTGAATTACAGTATGAGGGTCACAAGGCATATTTTCTGACATTGTAGTGAATGCCGACATGTGCTTCTCACTTTTGCTTTGAATGACGGTAAATGTTTCACATTCTCCTGCACTGCCCAGTGCTGATGGCGTCATTATTCGCTGAGTAATGACTTCAGCCTCAACATCGTCTCCTCCGCAGACCTGATTCCCGGCTTTTACAGTCCACCCAGCATGCATGCACTCAGCCGTTTCACACTCCCCAATCGAAGAATCGGCTTGGCAGCTACTTGGAAAGACAGCCTCGTCGAACGATGAGAGAACCGCTGTCTCTATTGGTATTGCCCAGCCGTAGAGGTATTTGCCCACCTAGGGCTATTTTACTTTTTCGACTTGCGCTTCTGCCTAGATCCTTCCCCGGCGCTTCGTTCCGTCAGGGTTAGCTCCTATCCTTGATTCTGACGTCAACTCGTCTGAAATATCAAGGTCTCTCAACAATAACACTCTGGCCGTAATCTCACCAAAGGCGGGTTTGGAAGCTCCACCTTCTCCAGAAGCTTAGAATTGGTTCTTTCCGGTCAACAGATCATGCCATCTTGTAGGAGTGCATTAACATAAGCCTCGGGACAAGCACAAGGCAGCGCAATGTTGGTTCTGCCTGCAGCACGCAAGGCATATTCCTTCTCCACACCATTAGTTTTTCGTAAAGCTGCGGCCTCTACTTCCTTGCTAGTGTGGAATAGAATCTCTGTGGAATACGTTGGTAACGCCTTTGCTTTTTGGGATCAAAAGGCAACCCCTAGTAAAAGGCGAATGCGGCTCAAAATGATGGACAGCCTTGGTAAACCAATTTGACTAACTTTCCCTTTGCAAGCTCTCACACCTCTCTGTCCTTGGGAAGCCTTACTTTCTCTTCTCTTTCCATTGGCACATCAGAAAGCTAAGCAAAAACAGAACGATGCTCTTTCCATGCTTGGCTACAACTAGTGTCCGTTTTGCAATTTTCAGAGGCATCTTATTGCCAGACCAAGGTCGCCTCACTTGTGCCCAAACCCTTTTGCCTGCTCTCATCTCCTCCACTGCGCTTACTGGCGCTCATTGCCGATAGGTCTAAAGAGTGCGATTAATTGATTGCATGGGGTATACATATACACTCAAGAAGCCCGGTCAAGAGGGCCGACACCAAAACGGTGACCACTTCACTATTAGACTGTGCTTCGGCCTATGCGAATCATCCACGTCTTCGGGCGAACCAGCGGTGTCTCCGGGGCCCTTAACGCTACCAGTATTCCTGTCAATGGGACAGCTGTGGCGCCAGTAGCTACATATATTGTCTCCACTCCTTGACCATCAATCAGTACAGCGTCTCGCGGTCCGCATTAATGCAAGCTGCTCGCTCTGCTTGAAGCTGCATTGTAAATCCTGTTTGACCCTTCCTTCTCAAGACTACTGCACGACATCACGTCTCGCAGTCGTCGTTACCTTCAATTAGCGAGAACAATCCAATAGTATACTATAAAGTTGTCGGCACCATGAGCCGTAAAGTAAGAACTTCATGAGCCTCCTCTCAAAGACGCCCGGCTAATGAACATTATAAAAGCGATCTGACAATTCCTCTTGGTCTTTCCAGAAAGACATTTCATACAACCAACAATCTACTGTCACACGCGCATTGTACGGAAATTCAGCGCAATACTGGACCTCGTCCCAAAACCAGGAAGATCAAGAAAATGGCTGGTATCCGCTCAGTCAACAGGATCCGGTCTTCTCTCCACAGTCTTCTGAGTTAGCGGGAGAATTAGACCAGCTCGCAATCGACCCTAGAACACAGCCTATCGGTTCTCTAACATATTATGTACCTTCGATGCCGCCTTCAGCAGGTTCTCTCTCATCATCAACTGGGGATCCCATCGCCGATTTTTATCTCTCGACCACTGCCAACGGTCTCCCACACAGCGGGAAACATCAACATTACCAAGGTGACACTGATAACAGTTCATGGGAAGCCCAGCTCTATAGTCCGAGTGAAGTTAGTCCGACATACAACAATGTTGGCAACTACTATGACATAACCAAGACTTCCCCCGACCAAGGTCAATCTGCGGCAACAATTCGGCCTTCTCCACCTGAAGATCAATATACGACTGTACCTCAAAGGTACTCATAGACCTTTCGTTTCTGATTCTAGCCAAACAAGTTTCGATTTTACACAATAAACAGTAAACTAATCTGTGTTTGCCAGCACCCCCCGATCTCCGCAAGCGCACATGTGCCATTTCACAGATTGTGAGCGGCATCAACGACCTTTTTCACGACACGCAGACCTGGAGCGACATTACAAACACGTCCACTATCCCGAACAACAGCCCCGCCAAGACTGTCTTGTTCCAGATTGCAAGAGGCGAGGCGAAAAGGGATTTCAGCGGCACGATCACTTCCGTGAGCACATGCGCACCGCTCACGGTATATCGCTACCTAAAAAGAACGCTGGAAGATTAGGACGAGCTCCCTGATGATCCGTCAAGGATATTGATATTTTCAAGAAGCTTCTCTTTTTTTTTCTTGGTTTTCTCTCTTCCTACTACAATTTCTAGAAGACGACAGTTATTGTGCAATGGCTCGGGTTAAGCAGTCCAAAGCCTGCACTTCTAGATTATTTTGCTTTTATTGGGATGATGATATTTGGCTAGGTTTAGGTGAATCCCTTGTCCGTCGACGGATTTTGACTTCCTTTCTCCTCGGCACTGTATTCTTAACTACTTGTACACGGCCTATCAACTATTTTTCCAGTGCGAGCGCGCGCAATGATGCTGGACAACACGCGATGTTTTACACTTGCTTCCCATTCACTTCCCCATCGCGGCGTTGTTGGCGTTCTCAGGCGTGCATGGATAATTAGCAGATAGCCAACCAATAAGATCGTATCATCATCTAAGCTCCCGACCAACAACAAGTGATGCTTTTCCGTATTCCAGCACCCACAGACTTACGCAAGTCCCAGGGCACTGAGCTTCGTCCAATAACTTCTAGCTCTAAAATTGCAGCCTCCTGATTGGCTGCCTTGCATTTTCTTCGGTCCAAGGTGCTTTTAACCGTACTCGCCCTGCTCTCCCTGCTCTCCTTATCCACCCATTCCTCCTACTAGCACGGCCCTGACGTTTGTCCAATAAAAAACCCAAAACCGATTGCTTTGGGCCATTAAGATAAGGGACCGAGTAAATTGGGCGGTTTTGAGTCTGTATGCTTACCTAAATTTCATAAGAGTATCCGATCAACGTACCATGACACCGGTCACGGATCAACACCTCGTCTCAATAACTTGAGACACGTATCTGGTATACTTCCTTCCGTCCGATCACATTCGCACCCACACCCCACGCCTTCCGTGGGGCAATGCTGGAACGGTGGATGCCTGTATCCAATGTCCTCAAACCAGTGCAACTGCTCTGGTTGCAAGAACAGCGCCATTGCCAAGCTATGGACGGGCGCGTCGCCCCATCTTTCGTAGTAGAATCCGCCAGTGGCATCCAGGTCGACGAATAATCTTCGGTACTCTTCCGAACGGAAGAAGTCCAGATCGGCTATCTCGAAATTCGACCAAAAGTGGCAGAGGTTCCAGGCATCACCTTCGGGAGTGCGAGAATGGAAGAAGCGCGCGTCGGACATGAGGCCCCAGCGAAGCGGTAATGGCGCCCATGACGCGTCGATCATGGAAGACCAGAGGGGCGTAGTGGAGATGGCGTGAGTGGACTTGTGCGAAAGAACCGTGCGAAACAGAGAAGGCGCCGTGGATCCAATTTCCCAAAGAGCCATCGTATAGCCGTAGGTTTTGTTGTGAGTACGCATATGCTTGAATGGGTCATACGGGATATCGCAGGTATACGTCACGTCTGGTTCAATCCGCCAATAGTATTTGTACGAACTCAATGCAGGATGGTGCTGGAAGAAACTACACATATCGAGTCAGCCCGTCACACCAATGACATGATATTCGGCAGAATAGAAAAGCATCTATACCCTGAATAAAATCTACACATATGATGATAGCTCTCACTCTCCACATACGGCAAGTCCAACTTCGCCAACCTCGCCATCTCCCGCTCAAACCTCCTCCTATCCACCAACACCTCCCCGGTCTCCGCATCGCGCGGCCACCCCCACATGTCCCCTGGGATCGTGGCAAACACGACCTCCCCGCTCGTCTCCTTCTGCACCTTGTACTTGAACTCCTCGCTCCACGCCTCGTCGTTCAGGAACACCACGGGGTAGTGGAACCAGCGGTTGAAGCGGCGCTCCAGGCTGCGCAGCGCGCTCGCCGCACCCTCGACGTCACGGTTGCGCGCCAGCATCACGATGGTCGCGTTCTCGCGCGCGAGCGCCGCGTCGTGCGGCGGCGTGTCTGGGTCATGGGAGAAGGGCGAGGAGGGGGGAACGCGGCAGGAGGAGGCGAAGGGGGCGTCGAGAGGGTGCGAGGGCCGTGGCACGCGCAGGCTGTGGATGTGGAGGAGGATTTCGGCGAGGGTGGTGAAGAGGAGGATGAGGAGGAGATAGCGGTAGCGAGTTAGGAGGCTAAAGGCGGCGACTGGGAGGTGGAATGCGGAAGGCATTGTGGGTGGGTTGGGAGGAAAGCTGTTGCGGAGCGCATGCTCAAGAAAAGGGGTGGATTGTTTGTAGCTTGCTGTGTGTGACAGAAAAAGAGAGCGATCATCTGGAGGTGTTGGGGTACATTTTTGGGGTTTGCGCTGGATTGTGAAAGTAGAAGCAGGCGTGACGAAAAGGAAAGAATGCGCACTTACATTCACATCATTGAGACGCGATCCTATCATGACTAGCACTCACGGTCTGTGATAAACCACTTTAGCGACCAGCATTAAGCTGTAAATATTGATAAACGAAGCACGGACGTTCAGGGGCTAGACCTTTCCACAAAGATCAGAAGCAGATAAGCAAAACCATGTCAGCATAGGAGTGCCGGCCATGTTCCGCACGGTCCACCAATCTGCACACTTTGTTATTATTATTAAAATTTAAATATCTCCACAATCAAGAATTGGTTGAATTTCAACTGTTGATATGTTATAAATAAAATAATAAATTCTTAGAGTAACGTACAACACAATTGAGTTGGCCACCCAATTGGATTGGCCACTTTTCCGCACTCTCATACGAAGAATTTAAATAATTCAATCACAATAATATAAATTTTTTTATATTATTCAAAATTCTCTTCTTCAGATGTATCTTTAATTATAATATAGATACGTGTATTATGCCCAGATTTATTGTAATTATTATATTATCGTTTATCTATTTTTAATATTCTCGTACGATTATCATTTTCATCTATTTTTTATTATATTATCTGTTTAGATTTTTTCTGAATTTATAAATTCTGTCCATTTTATATAAAAAAAAATCCTTCTTTTAATAGACAGATTTTTTTAATTTTCTGATATTGATTAAATTTTTGATTTATCATATAAAATATTTAATTTTCTTCTTTCAAAATGGCAAATTGATATATTATTATAATCATATTATATAAAAACTGATTGATAATAGATAAAAATTTAAATAAAAAATTATTCTAATATCATACGATTCGATTTCTAATATATTTATTTTAAAATTATATTTTAATAGAATTATATAATATTTTTAATTTTTAAAAAAAGAAGAATTTAGATGAATTTTCAGAAAATATAAATATATATAATTTCATTTTTAATTATGAAATTATATATTCTGAATTATATGATATAAATTTTATTTTTCAAAAATTTCTTTGAATATTTGATTTTATCATAATAATTTGAAAAATTTTATAAAACGCTGAAAAAAAATCCTTTTTTAAAATATAAATGATATATATTTATATAAAATCATTAATTATTTAATCATATACGTGTTTTAATATACAAAAATAATTTATATCAAATGATTATAATTTATATAATGAATAAAAAAATATATAAAAAATGATAATATTATTTTTTTAATAGAATAATTCAAAATTAATTAAATAATAATTTTCATATTTATTAAAAATGAAAAAATGATATAACGTGGTTACCAAGCGAGTCGGACACCCAAGCGAGTCGGACACTTTCCGCGATTCTTACAATAAAACCCGACCATATATCAATCACAACAATCAAAATTCATATAGATTAATCAGAATTCTCTTTAGAAGAGATTATTATAATTTTCTGACAGATTCGCGTATTATGCCTAGATTTGTCGCATTATCTATATCGTCTTTTTCGCGTTTCTATTTTCATTCACTGACCGCTATTTTTAGACAATTCATCTTTTATTGACCGTGTAATATTTTTTTAATCTATTAAATTCTGATTATTTTGAAAGAAAAGTGATTTTTTTTTTTTTAATCGGTTTTTTGGAATTCTTCGGTATTTATTAAAAACCTCATTCGTTTTATGAAATAATGAAATCTTTTCCTTCAGAAGAATAATCTGATACATAATTTATTACATATTTTTAATAATTTGATTAATTCCAATAAAAATTAATATTAACGAATTATTATAATATTACGTAATTCGATTTTTAATAAATTCAGATTATGAAATTATTTCAATAGAATTTTGTGATATTTTTAATTCTCATAAAAATGATAATTCTGATGAGAATTCTGAAGATGTAAGAATGTATAATTTAATATCAAATTAAAAAATTATATTTTCTGGATTATAAAAAATAAAATTTATTTTTTTAAAATTTGTTTGAATATTTTTTATAATAAAAGTCTTTTTGAATGCGGTTATAAATATTGAGAAGAATTCGGTTTTGATGATATATATAATATGCATCTGAATAAAATCCTTAATTTGATATCCGTATATTCTTTTTAATGAATTAAAATATCCAATATCAAATGGCTGAAATATATGAGATGAATAAGGAGATATATAAAATATTAGAATCTTGTTCTTTTTATAATAGAATTCAAAATCAATTGAATGATGATTTTTATATCCATTTAGGATCAGAAATTGATATTATTCAATAATACATAATTTTATGTATTTATCAAAATATTTTATCCATTTTAGACCAATTTTATTTATTGTCCAATCGTTATTATTTAAAAAAACGATTTAATTTGATAGAATTATGCGATTTTTATATCAATTAATAAAATGATTTTTATCTGTAATTATTAAAAATGATAGAATCATCTAATTTTGAGAATTAATTCCTTGAATTATTATAATTTATTTCCGATTATTAGATTAAATTAATTTAGATTTTTTATATTGATTTATATACGTAATTATTATAATGAAAAAGATAATATTTATTATAAAATTAATTTCGTCAAAATTAAAGATATCAATTATATCTATATCATATTTGATTATTGTATTCGATATAAAAGAGAATTAGTCTCTGATAAATATAGGATTTTCGTATGAGACCTTTTGGAAGTCATATTTATGCGTAAAACGCGTTTTAAATTCAGAATATCGTCTAATGAAATTAAAAATCTAGTTATATCTAATACGTATTACGTCATATTGAATCAATAATTAATTAGTCATATTTTAGATATACGAGATTCTGAATGAATATCTTTAAAAATCCAATTCAAAAATAAGATTTTTAATATACAATTTTTTTATATCATAAAATTTTCGTAAATTGGATATTTTATCATTACGTGAGGATTTATTGTAATATCGGTTATATAATATTGAACGTGAAATATTATAAAATTTTATAATCTCTCGAATATTAAAATTTTGGTTTTTTTTAATAGCGTTTAAGATAAGAATAATTCTATTCTTTTTTAAAGAGGATTTCATGTATTGTTGCGGAGAAAAATGTTGTCAAAGTTAAAAGATTGAATTATCGCGGAAAGTGTCCGACTCGCTTGGGTGTCCGACTCGCTTGGTAACCACGTTATATCTATTATACGATTTATAATATATTAATTGAAATATTAAATTCAATCTAAATTTTATTCATTTATTATTCAATTATTATCTGATATAATAATCATTCAATTATATGATAATAAATTATTTTAATATCAAAATAAAAAATAATTTTTATTTATAATAATAATATACGATGGAATAATATAATCCAATATATTCATATTTTGAATTATTATTATTCATTTTTAATTATTTTATTAAATCATATAAAATTTTTTACATTTTTCAATATTAATAATAACCATTTCTGACGAAATTTAATCCATCAAAAATTCTGTTTCATCAAAATTATAAATATCTCTTTTTTAAATATCAAATTCATCAATTATATATTATATGAGATTAAATCATTCGCGAAATTTATCAGAATTTTTATATTAAATTTTCTGATAATTAATTTTATAATTAAAATATATATATAATTTAGATTATTATTATATAAAATTAGAAATCTAATTTTTGTTTATATATAACATATTATAATTATATAATAATTAATTCGTCATATTTTCAATATCATTATATCAGAAAGAAAATAATCATAAATTTAGATCAAATATATATCATATAAATATCTATTTTTTTAATTTAATAAATTTTTAATGAAAATATTAAATATCGTGTTATAAAAATTTTTCGTATTTTCAATTTTGAAATATCATATAAAAAATTTTATAAATAATTATTATATAACGAATATTTAATTTAGGATTCTTTTGAAATGTCTGAAATATAATAATAAGATCACTTTCTTTTTAGATTTGAATCATAATAGAATGTGGGAAAAAAATGGATTTAAATTGAATTATACGAAAATGCGGAAAAGTGGCCAATCCAATTGGGTGGCCAACTCAATTGTGTTGTACGTTATTTGATCATTTAAAAGAATAATAAAATATATCATTATTTATATATTTTTTATTATTTGATTTATAACATTTAAAATTGATATTAAAGAATTATTTTGATGGATAAAAATCTGATTTTTAATAAAATTAGATTATGAAATGATTTTTTATAAATTGGAGGGGATTTGTAATTTTTATTCGCGGATGATGAATGGACGATTTTTTAATAATATAGATATTTTAAAATGAATATCCAATTTTGAAATTATAGAATTTGAATTTTAAAATATAATTCTAATAATATTAAATTCAGATTTGATATTTTTATTTATAAATATTTTATTATAAATAATAAAAAAGGCGATAAAAAATTCAGATTTAATAATATGAATAATAATATTTTTGATAAAAATATTGATTTGATCATTATATATATATTTTAGAAATGAATATAATATAATATTTAATAATTAAAATAAATATAATGAATTCGAAAATATATTAATAATGATAATTTTATTTTATTCATAAAAATTATTAAATTTGATTAATAAATGATTTTTATGATTATTAATAATCAAAATCTAATATATATTTTTTATATGATTTTTAATATATTTATCAAAATATTGAATTCATTTTAAATCAATTTTATTATTAATTTATTTATTAAAAATAAATTTAATTATTCAATTATTTGAAAAATTGGATTCTATAATCCAATTTATAAAATGATAAATATTTTGAATAATCATTAAAAAAAATATATCAATTTTTTATATTGATATATTTAATGATTATAATTTATTTTTAATTATCAGATTGAATAAATTTGATCTTATCATATTTTTTAATATATATAATGATCATTAATATGATGATTATATCTATTATAAAATTAATTTTATCGAAATTATAAATTTTTTTTTTTTTGAATTCTGTATTTAATTATTATATAATCTAATCATATAAATTATTCGAAAATAAATTTTGAATTTTTATAAAATATCTTCTGATAATTATAAAAATGATTGAATCGGATTTTTAAAATAAATTATGAATTTATAAATTATTTTGTTTATTATTTATTAATATGATCATCATTTCATGTTTTTAATAAAAAATTGGTCATATTTTTAATATCAGAAAAATATATCAGAAATCTTTTAATATTTTAATTGATAATATATTAAATAAATGTTTTTTTTTTTAATTTGAATTAATTTATAAAATTAGAATCAAATTATCGTATATTAAAATCGGTTATTCATTCGATCATATAATATATTTTTTGGAATATTATAAATTTTTATAATTATATATTTATTCAATTTTTGATTAAAAAATTTGGCAGTCTGAATTATATTGATAATAAAAATAATATTCTTTTTTTTTGAAAAAAATTGGTATTATGATTAAAAAATTATGACGCGACAAAAGTTTAAATGATTTTTGTTTCCGAAAAATGCGCGGACAACTTATATGCGCGGCTAACTGATGAACCACGTTATTATAATTTTATTTATTAAAAAAGTCTTATTAAATATAATATTCGAATAAAATAACGAATAACAGATTTTATTCTATTTAATTCTATTATTTTTTATAATTCGTCTTTTATATTTAATAAAAATATTTCAATTTTAATTATTATAATATTTTTTTAATAAAAATATATTTAATTCATATCTATTAAAATATTTTATAATAAATAATAATTTCGGAAAATTATTAAAATATTAAAAATAATTATTCGAATCAATAAAAAAATAAAATATTAAAAATTATATTAATTGATAAAATAATATTAGAAAATATAAATAAATAATTATAATATTAATTAAAATAAATGATTCATAAATCAATCAAAAAAATTATTAAAATAAATATAAATCAGAAATTTATGAATATTAAATAAATTAGAAATAACGTATTAGATCATCGAAGCGGCCGTTTTTTTTTTTTGATACCACCATCTCATAAATTATTTTAATATATAATAATAACGCAAAATATTATTGATTCAGTAAGAAGATAGAATCAATTTTATATTTCAGATTTATAAATCTGAATAATTTCAAAATCTATGATTTATTATAATGGTATTCAATTTCAGATATCAGCGATTCTTTGATCGATTATATAAAATTTCCTTTCAATTCATTATATAATTCAATTATTTAAAATTTATAATAAACAAAAAAAATATTATTATTCGATATATTTTTAATTTGGATTTGAAAGAATTTATATTTTAATTATATAAAATGATAGATATGACGGATAAAATATTAAATATATATAATGAAAAATCAATAAATAAAAAATGGATTGAAAGATTTATAATATATTCTGATAAATTAAAAATGGTTTTCAATTGAATAAAAAATTGATAAAAAATATTATAAAAAAATTTAAAAATTATAAATATGTAATTCAAATTAATTGAAAAAATAAAAAATAAAAATAAAATATTTAATAATAATATTTATAATTTTGATAAAATTGATTTTTAAATGAATATTATTAGATTAATAAAAATTATTATTAATATTAAAAAACGTATTCGATTTTAATTTATTCAATTAAATAATTATAAATGGATTATCATAATTCAGAATATTTATATTATTGGATATATAATTCTATTATTTATTATCTATAAAAAATGCGTTCATATTTTTATTTAATATAAAAAAATAAATATATCTTTTATTTGAAAAATTTCAATTTTTAAAAATAATTGGATTAATAATATATTTAATTTGAAATGATTAAAATATTTTAATATATATATAAAAATGTATCAAATAGGAAATTATTGATTCCTCATTTTAAATGATTATAAAAATTATTTCAATTAAAATTTCAAAAATTTTTATTTTAAAAATAGAATTTTCATATTTTATATATTAACGTGGTTCATCAGTTAGCCGCGCATATCAGTTGCCCGCGCATTTGAAAATACACCAAAATTCGCTTTTTTAATA